>CAUYQG010032469.1:0-13239 GCA_963574415.1 Tarsius wallacei
GCACGCGCTACCACACCCGGCTAATTTTTTGATTTATTGTAGAGATGAGGTCTAGCCAAGTTGCCCATGCGGGTCTTGAACCCTCAGGCTCAGGAAATCCACTCACCTCAGCCTCCCCAAGCGAGGGATTACAGGCTGAACCATGGAGCCTGGCCTAACTTTAACTATTGATCATAGAAATGAATAACAATCTATTTTACTAACTATGTGAATAAAACCATGGTGTCAGTGACTCATTCTATTCCAGGAAGAGTCAGCACAGTCTTATAATTCTAAGAAATGCAGGTGCATGCAGGGCAGTAATCCTAAGCAACTGAACATTATAACAGTCATGAATTAGATGTAGTGGGTCTCTTTATCATTCCCTTTAATGAAAACTACATTCCCATGCCTTCTTATAATGTTTTTACAAAAAAAATTTATTTTCTTATATACGTTACACGTAAGATTGTTTATCGTGTACCTTTAACTACATACATTAATTGCAACAATAACTCTTAGTAACTCTTATTTTTAGTAGAAAACCTAAGAGGTAAGCAATTTTAATTATGTACCAGATTCAGAGTCTAGGACAAAGGATAGTATGGGACAAAGCCTCTTTATAGTCTAAGGATTCAAATCTAAAACATAAGTTTATAGACAAATTAAGTATTAGAAGTATTATATTAGAGAAGTAAAGTTTTATATCTTAAAATATCATGCAAGGACAGTATCTGACCAATGAATCATACAAAATGTCTAAATTAAATTTCTGAAGATGTTTCTATTTTATTTTACCAATCATTTTAAAGCTTTATTTTATAAAGACTTCAAAAATCCTCACTTTAGACTGTCAATTTATTGATCCCGTTTCCTGCCTTAAATAATTGTCAGCTAAGTGATTCTTAATTTGTATCTCTAAAGGGACAACACTTAGTTGAAATAAAAGAGAAGGAATTTATATGTCAAAAGCAGAAAGATCAGCGTTTGAGTTGTTAGAGGGAAAGCAGGAATCAGAGTTAAAAAAAAAAAAAAGCAGAAAGATATTAGACCTAAATATTGTATCACCATTTGCTAGAACCAATGGGGGGCGGAGGGGGGGATGAAGTAAGTAAAATTTCAGTTAAGACAACCAGGAAAAGCACTTTAAAACAAATATACTACTTGTAAATTTAAATCAATGATAAGATAATATACATAGCAGGCACCCTTCCTTACTAATAGCAATTTCCTTAGATATTTAAGTTTATTTTACAAAAGAGTTTTGAGATAGCCTGCTAAATGCAAGAAAGTGTTTTGGCCTTTTAACTTTGCTTCTTAATTAGATTATTGGCTTCCAGGTGGAGCCCTCTAAGGCAGAGGATCCCAACCTTTTTGGCATCAGGGACAGGTTTTGCGGAAGATAATTTTTCCACGAACAGGAGTTGGGGGTATGCAGGGGTGGGAGGAAGGGGCTTGGGATCATCAGGCAATAGATTCTCATAAGGTGCTCACGACCTAGATCTCTTGTTTGCACAGTTCACAGTAGGATTTGGGCTCCTGTGAGAATCTAATGCTGCTGATCTGACAGAAGGCAGATCTCCGCTTGCCTGCCTCTCACCTCCTGCTGTGCAGCCTGGGTTCTAACAGGCCACAGACCATTTCCTATCCATGTCCCAGGAGTTGGGGATCCCTGCTTTAAGGAACAAGGCCAAGAAAACATGTGGTTTTTAGGTCCTAGTAATTCAATATATGACAAGTTGGCACAGCTGAAAGCCAAAACACAGATCCCCTATAATCAAGGAATTCATTTTTACATTGAATCCTGGGTCCCCAAAAAGATAAAGATGCCACAGGATGAGACAGTGAAATGCTTTCAAAGCGTACCCCACTGTAAGTATATTTCCCCAAGACTGGTGGGCAATGCAACACCAATCATCCTACTCTGCGGTCAGCCCATTCCTTAGCCAGTATGCATACTAAAGTCACATTTTTTCACAATGTAAAGTAATTTCTGGTAAGCCCAAAAGCTAAGGCAATCAAGTAATGCAATGCAAATAAGACTGAAGATGGTAAAGAAAAAGGAGAAATAGGGTGAAGTGCTAGTAAATGGAAGAACAATTTTAAAGAAAAGAAGCAAGTAGTGGTGCCAAGCACATAACTTTAAAAAAAAAAAAGTTTTGCTACTTGGAAGGCTGAGGCAGAAGGATCACCTTAGCCCAGCAGGATGAGACTGCAGTGACCATGAGCATGCCACTGCACTCTAGCCTGGGCAGCAGAGTGAGACTCCAACCTAAAAAAAAAAAAAAAATAAGTTTCTGTCAGCTAAAAAAAAAAAATCCTCATAACAGAATCCAGGAGAAAAAGCATATAAGCCTTTATATGTGTGAAAGTCTTCTTTTATTTTATATATATATATACAAAATATATAACTTATATATATTTTTATTATATATAATATATGTAAACATACGGAGAGAATTTATATATGTGTGTGTGTGTGTGTGTGTGTGTGTGTGTGTGTGTGTGTGTATATGGATAGAAAAACAGCATGCAAGTGAACGAGTTCCCTTTAATTTTTTTTTCCCAAATCTATTACCAGATTTTAGCTGGCATAAACAGTTGATATTTTTGGCTTTTAAACTTCTTTACAAAAGGTACTTTCCCAAGTGCCTTTAACTGAGACTGTGACTTAACCAGACACTCGAGGTATCTCCAATGACGTGGACACAAATATCAATCCAAGAGTGGCTGGTTCCCAGACCATAAATGAAACTCATGCCATGGAGACAAAAGCACAAAATGTTAACTCTTAGGTCATTAGGTGGAGTAGTCTTTGTTTTTCCCTGATCAAGAAATAAACCCAAGATGCAGTAGGATTTTTAACTGCTAGACTCTTTTAGGTGAGATTTTTAGGGCTACCATGACACTATTACATGTCTTTTTTAAATTTAAACTTTTTACTAAGTGTTTAGGATGACAGATTTCTAAAATCATTTTTGTTTTCAGTGGTGTACTTAGTTCTAGTACTGACTCCAGAAGCCTCTTTAAAGCCCAGGTGGTAATTTTCTAGGTTTTGACCATATATTTCTGGAGAATTAGAGCCAGCTGACAACACACTTTGACCTTCAGCTACCAAATTCCCAAACCAGCTCCTCACTTGGAGATGGAACCAAACTGAAGAATGCTTTCCACCATTATAGAAGCAGAAAATGTGACTTTCTTGTTGGACACAAATAACAACTCCCCAGAATAAAAGGGGTTCTGCAGCATAATAAACCTTGGACCTCAACCAAAAATTTGGAGAGATCAGTGGTCTCTGAAAGGAGAATCTTCCAGACTTCAGCAGATCATTCAATTAGAGCAATAAAGAGCTCTAGCTGGTACCAGAGCCTGATAGAGTTGCTGCAGGCCAAGGGCCAAATTCCACTCAGAATCCCTCTGTGATTACCAAAATGTAAATAACAAAAAAGTGACTGACACATCTCAATTGAGTTAAAGGTTTACTTTGCCACGTTTCAGGCCATGCTGGGAAAAAGAAACACAAGTTATAGTAGGCTCTGTGGTCTATGTTTTTACAAAGAGGATTTTGAGGACTTCAGTATTTAAAGGGAAAACAGCAAGCAGGAGGGGAAGGAGGGAAATTTAAAAACTGGGGGAGAGGGTAGACAATGAGGCAAGTGGTTATACTTTTGAGAGGCATTAAGTAGCACTTAGTAAATCTACGTTTTACATGCTAAAAGATGGGAGTAGAATAGTAGTCAGTTGTGCATTCATCTTAAGCCAGTAAATCTACATTTTACATGAGATAAAATAAGCATGTAAAATTACAGTTATTGTTTGGGGGAAAAAAAAGAAAGGCGGTTTTTGTTTGTTTCTTTTTTCTTTCTTGTGTATGTGGGGGGTTGGGGGGTGGTGGACGGGGGAAATGAACTCCCAAGCTTAATTTTCCCTTTGGCACAGTGAGTTTGGGTTCTGAAATTCTATTTTTTTTCTCTTCACTTCTGTCTGTCACCAAAATTTTTCTGCTTTTTCTGAGCTCACACAGATTATTAGCCAAGGAAAGATTTTGACTAGGTATAGACATTTGTTTTCTATTTTAATCCATGTTGATGATAATTTATAAAAGAGATAAAATAGATTTTTGATCTTATGGAATTAACAAATGAAGATTATAACCAATTTTGATCTTAACTGAGAGATAAGATTTTTTCTAGTATTAAAAAAAAAATAACATAACAGCATTGACTGAACTCACCACTGTTGCATCTCTAGGACTTTTTTCTTAAGGAATTTGTATACATTGTTTCACTGAATCCTCAGAGGTTTCCAGATTTAGCAAATAAAAGTAGTGAATACCCATACCATTTGATTTTCAGATAAATAACATTTCTTTTTTATTGTAAGTATGCCCCCATGTTATTTGGGGCATACTTATCAGAGAAAACAAACAAACAAAACCCTACTTCTTGTTTGTTTGAAATTCATATGTAACTAATTTAGGAAAAATTCCCAAGCAATGTATTTTCCTATGCTTTCATGCCACCACAACATTCATCAAGAGAGAATAAGATATCAGTGTCCAAATGTGTGCTTTTACCCTACACACCAAGCAATAGACACCAACTAGGCATCCTCTAAATTCAATTTTGACACTATTTACCTAGAGATAATGTCAGATCTCACAGGTGGAGGACTCAGTTCCCAAGATTCTCAGTCTTAAGATCAGGCATCTAGAAATTCTGACCAACTGGCTTCAAGTTGGGGTTCCCACAATCGCCTCTTTGGATTTAACTAATTTGCTAGAGCAGATTACAGAACTCAGGGAAATACTTACATTTTGTTTATTATAATGGCTATTGCAAAAGATGCCTATGAAGAGATGTGTAGAGTGAGGTATGGGGTGGGGCCCAGAGCTTCTATGTGCTCCCTGGATGTATTACCCTTTAGGAACCTTCAAATATTCAGCTATCTGGAAGCTGTCCAAATCCAGTCCTCTTGGGTTTTTGTGGAAGCTTCATGGTGTCAGCATTCCTTTCCTTGAGGTATAAGGTAGGACCCTCTCTGGGAAGGATCTCAGGACTCAGTCAGGAGACAGGGAAATATTAGTGGCCTGCTTGGGGCAGGTGAAAGTAGGGCAGGAGAAGATCAGAGAAATTCTGTCTTCTAAGTCCTGCTCCTGAGGCCTAATGTACCCCAGCATTATAACAAAAGACATAACAAGGCTATGAGAGTTAATGAGCCAAGAACTGAGGATGACACCTGACACCTATATCATAGCATCACAGTGACTACATTTTATTTAGCAACCCTAAATCTACTTCTGTGGTTAGAAACTGTTATTAATGATCCTTATTTTAGAAAGAAAAAATTTGAGGAACACAGTGATTAAGTCACTTGCTCAGTGTTTTATAGATATTTAGTTTGAAATAAAACCCATTTAATCTTATAGTCTAGTTTCCCAGTTTATACTCCCAACGATTTCACCACTATCTACCTCAGTGTCTATTCATATGGCCTGAAAGACTGATCAATGTGATCATGGGTGTTCCTCTCAACTTTCATCCTCCATTATTTAATCCTATTTATCAAGGTACGAAAGGGTTTATCCTTTAAAAATGTATTCTGCCTCGTCACTCCAAAATGAATGTCTTCATTTAGGTAGCATCATTAAAACAGTGCTAATGTAAATAATTTCCACGTTTTTCTTTAGAAACTTTTCAGAGATCAATGTGTCATAACTAGCCAGTAACTTACTACATAAGAACAATTGATTTCTTTCATGTAGCCAATGAACCTTGTAGCATCTCTCCAAAGTGTGCCTGCACACTATTAGCTATTCACTTATTACAATTATAATCAAATAAACATGGATTAAAAATAAAAAGAGTCTCAGTGGCCGCATTAGTAAAGTTCACCTGGCAATACCCAAAAAAAATAAAATAAAATAAAAAATAAAAGGAAACTTCAAGTACCATCATGGCTCATTCTATCCACTATAGAAAGAATGAAAGCCATGACAGACAGAGCTGTCTGGAATAGAAAATTCAGAGGAAAAAAATGACCTATTAGATAGAAAGTAATTTTTACCCAGTAGAGTGCTGAGTCATATATTTCACTTGTCTTGGCTCAGTAAAATATTTTGAATTTATGTTGTCTAACATCACTTTAAATAAATCTCAAGTGATACTTTTCACACCATTATCTCATTGATATGGGCTCAAGACTGCCATTTTATTCACAATGTAGTCAGGAAAGAGGGTGATGCAGACTCCTCACCAACTGGGCAATGTCTTAGGTCTAGAAAGGTTGTCTACTGATGGAAGAGAAAATTGTCTATCACTGAATTCATGGGAAGAAAAAATTATTTATAAGTATTCTGGACACAAGCAATATAAGGTATCCAAGAGAAATCTGCAGATGGATATTGGGCAGTCTGTGGGCGTAAGTGACTGCCAAGCAGTTGTGACACTAGTGTCAAATGGTACTTGCTATGCCAGTGGCAGGAGCCAAGGTCTTGACAACTTTGTTCCTTGCCTGGTGGAACTGGCTATTATTGCTGCCTTGAATGGGACAAAGGACCTCACTATTAAAGCACAAATAAACTTAGAAGACAAGAAGCGATATTTATTGATGCAAATTATTGTTAGTCTCTGATTTACTATTTCATACCTTCACTATTCTACTAGAGTCATTTTATAATTTTCTTTTTTACACAGTAACATTTTGATCGTGTACATGAGATATATTGTCTAGGATCCCAAATAATAAATGTTGTTTTGATAAGATACATTGCTGGTTATATACATCACCTAGCAAACTATAATCTCTTTTTCTCCTACATTAAAAAAGCATATTTGAGTGCCTGAGTGACAGGGAAAGACTTCAAGTGATAGTCTTACAGCTTCACTAGTTTATCTGTAAAGGAAAACATTTGCTAAATCATTGATAATAAAAAAAAATTGCAATATGATGACACAAACATTATAATACCTAGAAATAACTAGAATGAGAGCCACAATGTATCTGGGAGATACCCAGATGATTATAACATTTTTCTGCTTAAAATCCTTGAAGGATTCCTCCTGAAGTCATCACCGTTCATCAGACACAATGCTCTTTATAATCTGGCCACAAGCTGGGCTCGGTGGCTCAGCCTATAATCCCTCGCTTGGGGAGGCTGAGGTGAGTGGATTGCCTGAGCCCACGGGTTCGAGACCCGCCTGGGCAACTTGGCGAGACTTCATCTCTACAATAAATTTAAAAAAAAATAATTAGCCGGGCGTGGTAGCACGCGCCTATATTTCCAGCTACTTGGAAGGCTGAGGCGGAAGGATCGCCTGAGCCCAGCAGGTCGAGGCTGTGGTGGCTGGGAGCAGCCACTGCACTCCAGTCTGGGCGACAGAGTGAGACTCCAACTCAAAATAATCATCATCATCATCATCATCATCATCATCATCATCTGGCCACAACTTATCTCTTCAGTCTCTCTTTCACTCTCTTTTTTTTGTTTTCTTTTTTCATTTTCTCGTATGCTTTCCCAGCCCTAGGTGCAAAAAGCCATTGACTATATCTGAAACAGATCCTGTAATTTAAGTTTTAGGATCTTCGCTTCTACTTTCCTATTTTCCCAGATCACCTTTTCCCTATATTCTATACCTTTATCTTTCAAAACTTAACCCAAATGTTACCTTCTCCATGAAATCTGTGTGCCCCAAACCATTTTTTTAGTGCTTAAAAAATTTTGAATGAGTTCCCCTTCAATAATAGCATTATTTGTTAATGAATTTATCTTTGCTATTACATAATAAATCTCTTGCAATGGGTTTAAAATATATTTCCCATTATATCTCCAACATGATGTCTGTAACTTAGAAGTTGTTTAATAAGTGTTTGTTAAGACAGTAAGTAAATGGCAAACAACTATGCACTAATCTCAGACTATCACTAATGTATATCACTTATACACAAGAAAATTCGACATTACTTACTTATTACATCACAGTTAATAGGGACAAAAAATTAATTTTGAAGACCAAGAAATTAGTTAATTATATGGTTTGACATCAACTATGGAAAATGGCATGGCTTAATAAAAAAACATTTTGGAATTAACTAGGCCCAAGTAGATTTTCATCCAAATTTATATTAGTTGTGAAGTCAATGCATAATTATTTGACATCTTTGAGATCCATTGTTATCTTTAAAATGGAAAGGGGGAGGGAAAAGAGAAGGAGGAGAAGAAAAATAAGAAATGGTGGTGACCTCAGCCTCTGGTACATAATAGGTGATGATTAAATATAAATTACTTTTTTTTCTTGACATCTTGTGGGCTAAACACATAAATAGAATGAATCAGGATAATGGAGCATATCAGGTTAAACCTCTCTAGAAATAGGAAAGTAAAAGGAAAAAACAGACTATAGTATTTTATGTAGTGAGAGCTCTCCTAGAAAGTGGCTATATTCATATAAATAAACTGGATACCGGGACTCCTGGCAAGACGGTGTTGGGGCAGTTTGATCCATGAGAACCTCCGCGAACACACATAAAGACTCTTGCTCTCCCCTGGGGGCTGTGGATCCCATTGTTGGCAGCCTGCTCATCACATGCTGCTTGGCCACTGCCTCGGCCGCCTCAGCCACCTCAGACACCTCAGCCGTGGCACTGCTGCTACTGCCACTGCTGCTACCACTGCTGCCGCTGCCATTGCCCTGCCCCTGCCTGAGGTGACCCATGGCTCTGAACTGTGAAGCCCTCCCCAAGCAAGCACTACTGAAACTGCCGCAGTCACTGCCACTGCCACTCCCACCCCTCACGCAGAGCCAGACTCATGGAGCTCCTCTCACAGCCTGTGAAGTGGCGGCTGCCACCCCTGCTACCCTTGCCTGCTTCCTCCAACCCTGGGCAGCCTCTGACTTCTGCCCAACCTGGCCTGCATTGCCTGGCAGTCTCCAGCTACAGCAGAAAAATAGATCAGCTGGAGGAGTGAGACCAGCTCCACCAGCTCAGCCCATCTCCCAGCTTGGGAGCCAAGGTAACAATACCAAATGGGAAGGACAGAAGCTCCTCCCCCTTGCTACATAGACACAGGCCAGATCTGAGTGACAGATTTGGCAGGCAGCCCAGACCTGAACCATGCTCCACAGCAGGCCAGGGGCAACTGACCCTAACTGTGAACAAATCTACCATCCTGCAAAGATAGCTAGAAATCAGAGCTGAAAGGACATTGGACTTAAAGGAAAGGTTGCAGAGTGTGCTTGGTTTCCCATTTTAATTTTTTTTAAATTTTATTTTATTCTTTGTTTGTCTGACCCATTTTGTTTTCTCTCTTTTCTTACTGTTATCAATAACGTTTTCATATTTGCTTTGGTTCTGTTAGTTTACTGACTTTATTCTATTTTGTTTTTTTTTTCTCTTTAGACTCCATCTTTGAATAGGGGAATAGCATACCAATATGGAGGTTAGCTAGCTTGTATGTTTGTATGATTGTATGTTTTAGGTTTTTTGTATGGTTGTTGGTTTGTTTGTTGTTGTTGTTTTCCTTTGTACTTGTATCGGTCTTTGTGTCTCTTTTCATTTGTTAGTCAGTACATTTGTGTGTTTACTCTCTTATTCCTCTCTCTCTCCACCTCCCTCTTTCCCCCACTCCCTGCTCCATTCTTTTTCCTTTTTTTGCCTCATTTTGCTTTCAGGAAGTAAACCTATAACCCCACTGCATGGACAGATTGCAAGGCAGTGGGAAGTAGGTTCCAGATTATCCATACACCTGTTGGTGGATACTGGTACCTGCAGATAGATTTTGAATCACTGTTCCCCCCCCCATTAGATCTCAAAACTGCAAAAAAAGATTGCCCCCAACCTACAGTCCAACTCCAGAACTGAACAAAGCAAGAGGATATACATAAGGAAGAATATGAGATTGAACAAACAGAAGTAAAAGCAACCCCTCCACCTCTGAACAACAGAATTAAAGAAGATGGGGGGAGGAAAAAGTGGGGTGGGAAAGTCTACACAAATGAAGAAAAAACAAAATAAGAATATAGGTCTCACACAGACCCCTGGGTGGTCAGACACTGAGAAAACAGACTTCAGAATGCAAACAATTAAGAACACCTAGAATGACTGGTCACATGTGATAAACCCAGATATCAAGATATTAATAGAGAGAATAAAAAGAATTGAGGAGAGAGAAGAGGAAAATAGGAAGGAGCTGATAACTGAAATAACAGCAGTAAAAAATACTGTGATTGAAATAAATAACAAACTAATAAGCATGGAAAGCAGAATTAGCCAAGCAGAAGAAAGAATCTCAGAGCTTGAAGACCAAAATACAGAACTAACTCATACTGTCAAAAACATAGAAAAGAAGCTTAAAAAGACAGAACAAAACCTTCAAGAAATGAAAGATTACTTCAAGAGACCAAACCTAAGATTGGACTTCCTGAGGCAGAGAAAGTGACAGAGACCACACTGGAACAAACATTCCATGAAATTATTCAAGAAAACTTCCCTCAGCTCATCAGTGATGCCAAGATTCAAACACAAGAGATTCAGAGAACTCCTGCAAGACAACAGGGGAAGACCAACTCCCAGACACATAATAATTTGCTTAAACAAAGTAGGTATAGAAGAAAAAATCCTAAAGGCAGCAAGAGAAAAAGGTCAGACTACCTACCAGGGAAGACCAGTTAGAATAACAGCAGATTTATCTACAGAAATCCTTCAGCCTAGGAGAGCTTGGAGCCCAATCTTAAAAGTTCTCAAAGATAAACAATTTCAAAAAGAATAACCTACCCAGCCAAGCTAAGCTTCATCAGTGAGAGAGAATTAAAATCTTTCCCAGACATCCAATACCTAAGAACTTATGCTGCCTCCAGACCACCTCTGCAAGAAACACTTAAGAAAGTATTAAACACAGAAGAAAAGGAAAAAAAGAACGACAATGTTCTTCACAACAGTTCAGGGAAAAGATGGATGAATCAACCCCAAAACCAAAGGAAAGACAACAAATAAACAGGAACAACAACAACTCTATAAGAACCCCATCACAGGGATAAACCCCCACATTTCAATAATTAGCCTGAATGTGAATGGACTAAATGCATCACTGAAAAGACACAGAATGGTGGACTGGATAAGAAACCATGACCCCATTATTTGCTGGATCCAAGAGATTCATCTCACTACAAGGGACACACACAGACTCAAAGTTAAAGGATGGAAAATGAGTTTCCAGGCAAATGGATCACAAAAGAAGGCAGGAGTTGCAATCTTAATATCAGACAAAACAACATTTAAGCTATCAAAAATTTAAAAAGATGCAAAAGGACACTACATAATGATAAAAAGTTCACTCCATCAACAAGAAATATCCATCCTAAACATATACGCATCCAACACAGGAGCACTAGCATATGTAAAACAACTACTAAATAAACTAAAAAAAGATATTGACTCTAACACTATTATAGCAGGGGGACTTAAATACCCTATTGACAGGCCTAGATAGATCATCAAGGAAAAAAATCAACAAGGAGATCCAGAACCTAAACTTGACACTTGACCAAATGGACTTAGTGGATACCTACAGATTATTCCACTCAGCAACCACAGAATATACATTCTACTCATCACCGCATGAAACATACTCCAAGATCAATCACATCCTTGGCCATAAATCAAGCATAAACAAATTCCATAAGGTTGAAATCTTGCCATGCACATTCTCAGACCACAGTGGAATAAAAATAAGTATCAAACCAACAACATTTCCCAGAAACCCACAAAGACATGGACACTAAACAGCATGATGCTGAACGACAACTGGGTCAACACTAAAATCAAAGCAGAAATTAAGATTCCTGGAAACAAATGAAAATGAAAAAACATCTTACCAACACCCCTGGGATGCCAGGAAATCAGTTCTAAGAGGGGAATTTATATCTCCACCAGCACACATCAAGAAAATGAAAAGATCACAAGTGGGGAGTCTATCAAATAACCTAAGGGAGCTAGAAAGAGAAGACCACCAAACCCCAACTTTAGCAAAATAATCAAAATCACAAAAATAAGAGCCCAAATACAGGACATTGAAGACAAAAATATCATAGATAACATCAACAACACAAAAAGCTGGTTCTTTGAAAGAATTAACAAGATTGATGGGCCCCTAGCAGGAATGACCAAGAAAAAGAGAGAAAAAGCCCAAATAAATACAATCAGAAATACAAAAGATTAAATCACAACTGATCCCAAAGGACTATCAGAGATTACAATGTACACCTATATGGAAGCAAACTTGATAACCTAGATGAAATGGAGGGCTTTCTAATATCACACAACAAACGCAAGTTGAAACAAGAAGACATTGAGACACTAAATAGACCAATAACAACCCAGAAAATTGACTCTGTCATACAAAAACTACCAACAAAAAAATCCCTGGACTGGATGACTTTCCAGCAGAATTCTACAAAATGCACAAGGAGGAGCTGATACCAATCCTACTGAAAGTATTCCAGGCAATTGAGAAAGATGGAATTCTCCCCAACTCATTTAACGAAGCTAACATTACACTGATACCCAAACCGGATAAAGATGCAACAAAGAAAGAGAGCTACAGGCCGATATCCCTTATGAACATAGATGCAAAAATCCTCCACAAGATTCTAGAAAATCAGATCCAAAAACGCATCTCAAAAATCATCCACCATGAGACAGTAGGCTTCATCCCCAGGATGCAGGGCTGGTTCAACATTCACAAGACCATAAATGTAATGAAATACATCAACAGATATAAAAACAAGAACCACATGATTATCTTTTAGATGCAGAAAAAGCTTTTGATAAAATCTAGCATCCTTTCTTGATAAAAACCCTCAAACACCTAGGTATAGAAGGAGCATACTTCAAAATAGCAAGTGCCACCTACAGCAAACCCACAGTTAACATATTGCTAAATGGACAGAAACTAGAAACATTTTCCCTGAAAACTGGAATAAGAGTAGGCTGTCCACTCTCACCCCTCTTGTTCAATATTGTGTTGGAAGTCCTAACCCAGGTTATTAGACAAGAGAAGGAATCAGGGCTATCCAAACACAAAAAGAGGAAGTCAAGTTATCCCTCTTTGCTGATGACATGATCCTATATCTTGAAAATCCGAGAGAATCTGTCAAAAACCAGCTTGCATTGATAAAGGACTTTGGCAAAGTCTCAGGGTACAAAATAAATGTGCGAAAGATAGTTGTGCTGCTATACACCAACAACAGGCAGGCAAAG
>CAUYQG010032471.1:0-12813 GCA_963574415.1 Tarsius wallacei
GGAGTCTCACTCCGTTGCCTAGGCTGGAGTGCAGTGGCACGCTCACGGCCACCCCATTGTTGACCTGTTGGGCCCCGGCGATCCTTCCGCCTCAGTCTTCCAAGATTCTCTCTTTTAGACAACACCCAGAACCACTTGCTGGCTTCTTGTGATTCCTCAGCCACCAACAGTGCTGAGGAGGGAGGCCTGGACAGGTACCTTCATCAGCTATCTGAGGTTATGTCTAACTTCTTGTGGGCATTTGTGCTCTTGGCCAAGAGGGACACAAATTACCTACAGGGTGACCACTCCAGACTTCTGACAGCAGTGGAAGGAGTTGACATTTAGAAAGAACTATAAGCACAGAGCTCTCTGGTGCCCAGCCACCTGCACCAAGGTGAGCCATGTGCCTTACTGGAGTGGTTGCTATGACAGACAACCCGAGAATGTGCTCCCTGCAGCTGGTTTCAAAGTGTCCTCAAAGTGCCTGCTTCTATCTCAAAAGGGCTTGGCCTCCTTTCTGTCCCCTTCCCTGGATATGCAAATCCCCAAGTGCACATGGTCTGACCTTCCCTGGCAGCCAGTGTGGAACATGATTAATGAAGGAGTAGAGGGGGCACATGACTCCCCCACCTCTGTGGCTCAGTTTCCCCATCTTTAAGGTGGGCACAGTCCCTGCTGAGTCCCTGCTCCACAGGGAGGTCTGATCTAGAAGATGGGGGGCTCCGCTCACCTCCTCACCCAGGGCACAGCTCCACCAGCTCACAGGTGCACCGTCAGCTCTACTCTGGAGCAACCAACCTCTAGGCTTCCAAAGAGGAGTCTCTGCCTCTGTTCTCCCCACCCCCCAAGTTCAGAGAAAAAAACCCACAGAAGCTGGACTGCCCCCTGGTCTGTTCCTGGCCCTGCACTTCTCAAGAACAACCCCCACATCCCCAAGCAAAAGGAAACTCCTTTCTTAGAGTCCATCTTCCACAAGCGCCTTCGCTAAATTCCAGCCTTCTTTGGAAGTCATGTGAAAACTAGTCACTCCTGTGACGTACACCTGCCGACCACAGCCACACGACAACCGGGGGAAAAAGCTCCCGCATTTCAGACATTCTTTTCTCTCGGCAGAGGGGGAACAGTTCACGCATGCGCACTCTAAGGCGGCCATCAGCCATTCACTCAACAAACGCCGGTCAAACGCATGTCCCTCCCCAAGACACGGCCACCACACAGACCTGCTTCCACTGGCGATAGGTGAAGAACTCCTGGGAGGGAATGAAGACACTGAGCTTAAAAATGGACTTCAGCTCGGCGGGAAGACCCTTGGACTCGAAGTACTGGAACTCTGTCTGGGCCTCCCCAATAAGCGGCACGTACAGGCACAGGCAGAGCATGCTGGCGGGTTGCCGGGCACCGTCGGGAGCAGGTTCCCCAAATGATGCCGGCCTGGGGAAACTCGCACAAGATATGCCGGGCCTCCGCTGTATTGGCTGCCCACACCCCGTCCTCCCACTTAATTGGGAAGGCTCCGCCCACCGCAAGTGGGGCCAGCAGCCAATGGGCACGGCCCCTGGAGGAGGAGGCGGATCAGGTTGCTCAAGTGAAAGGCGCAAAGATCAGGGTTGACGTCACCCTTCCTCCCAGTAGTCAACTCCCGGAGTCGCCGGCCTCGGTGCGGTGCCCAAGCCAACCTTCACCTCGGCCGCCAACCTTTTCAAAGGAACACACGGCCACAGCCTGTTTTCACACAAGGTCCCCAAACGCGTCACATTATACAGAGATTTTCTCCCCTTGGTAAATCATTCCCAACTGAAGAATCAGTGGATGGAGGAGACTGAGTCAATGTCCACTGGAAACAGCCCAGTTTAGCCATGAGCTTAAGAGGTGAGGGGTAGCGGGACTCGGTGGCTCAGCCTGTAATCCCACGCCTTGGGAGGCTGAGGTGAGTGGATTGCCTGAGCCCGCGGGTTCGAGACCCGCCTGGGCAAGCAAGACCTCATCTCTACAATAAAATCAAAAAATCAGCCGGGCGTGGTAGCGCGCACCTGTAGTTCCAGCTACTTGGAAGGCTGAGGCGGAAGGATCGCCGGAGCCCAGCAGGTCGAGGCTGCGGTGGCCGGGAGCGGCCACCGCACTCCAGTCTGGGCGACAGAGTGAGACGCCAACTCAAAAAAAACAAAAAACAAAAAACCCCCCCAAAAAACCAAACCAAAACAAAAAACCTTTAGTGTGGATTTAACTAGTGATAGCACACGCTGTTAGCAGAAGCGAATAGTCATTGAATGCGGACTGATGGTCACTAAGCTCTAGCTCTCTGCTTATCTGATGCCTACCTGTCCCTCAACAGCTACTTCGAATTCTGCCTTCCTCCTTAACTTTTAATCCTCATAGCTCCTGTTCTCTCTCCCTCTCTATTCTGGATTCCATGGTTTTTGACGTCAGAATTGCTCCCCGCCTGGCATTCGTTCTCAAATTCACCAAGTTAGTTTCTCAGTATACTCAGGATGACTTCTTCTCCCACTCAGACTATCTGTGGTATTCTGTTTTTTATGTTCTTGCCAATTTTACCTCCAGTATAGCCTACTGGTCAAGACCATGAGTTTAAGCACCAAGCAATCCTGGTTTCAAATCTTTGGCGGGGCATGGTAGTTCATGCCTGCAATCCCAGCACTTTGGGAAGCCAAGGTGGGAGGATTGTTTGAGCCCAGGAGTTCAAGGCCAGCCTGGAACATAGTGAGACCTTGTCGCTACAAAAAAAAATTTAAAAATCAGCCAAGTGTGGTGGTACGCACCTATAGCCCCAGCTACTTGGGAAGGTGGGCAGAAGGATCGCCTGAGCCCAGGAAGTTGAGATTGCAGTAGGTCATGATTGTGCCACTGCACTCCAGCTTGGATGACAGAGTGAGACCCTGACTCAAGAAAAAACAACAACAACAACAACAACAACAACAACAAAAAACCCTAGCTCTTTGCAGTACCATCTGAAAAAAGTAATTTAACCAGAGTCTCAGTTTCCTCATCTGTAAAACGGTTGGAGTTGTAGAGCACACTGCAGGAGATTCTACACGCAAAGTGCTAAGTGTATTCGTTTATCATGAGTACATAGCAAAGCTCCCCTCTTGCTTGTACAGTAAGAGTTTGGGCTGCACAAGAATTCAGCTCAATGCCTCATACCCCAGAGGAGCTGAATTGATTTTAACCCAGAGCCTTTTCCTTCTCAGTGGTTACCTGCACTTTCCCACATTCCCCCTTATAGCCACAAGGTGGCAGTCTATCCATTATAGAGGAAGCCTCTATTTCCAGAACAGGGAGAGGATGGAATGATTCCTTATGGAATATAGAGATGACTTATTTTTCTTTTTCCTTCTTGGTGGTGGGTAAGTGAGGGGACTAAAAATACTCATAGGCCCCTGGTTCCATTTTCTGCAAGTTTACTATCTGTGCACACGTGGTCAACATGGCAGAGCTGAAGCTGATCAAACAAGTCAATTGCATCTCAAGGTGTTTGTTCTCTTCCGAGGATTGTGGTTGGCACAGGTCCCTCTCCTTCCCTTAGCCAGAGTCCATCAGAAAGTCCGCTGGGCTTAGAAATCTCCTCCAGCCTGGGCTTCTCCATCCTGCACCTGGATTAGGTGTCAAGGGAGCTGGTCCCATACGTGCACCTAGGGTGAGCATTTTGTCCAGAACATTCCCGGTCTTCAAATGGAAAGTCCAGTTCCTGGAAAATCCTTCAGTGCCAGGCAAACATGGATGGTTGGTCATCTCAGGGCATCTCTACCACATTCTAACTCATCAGATGTGGTTTTCCTTTCCTTTTTAGTGACATGAACACACGACTTGCCAAAGCCCTAGAAATTCTTTAATTTTATATTTGGAAGAAGGAAACATGGATAACACCCAGAGTCCCCAGGATGGGGAGAATGGGATGGGTTGCCCGGGTCACATGGTTGGATTGGCAGGAAAAGATCCAGAACCCCATGTCTCATCCTCAGCTCTTTCCAAGGGCTCCCCGGCCACTAGGAACCACAGGGTACAGAAGGAGGGTGCCTGGCTTTCTGGATATTCCCTTGAAAGAGCTTCTGGGGGACAGCAAGACGGCGCAGAAAGCACCCAGGGAGACTGGAAGATTCAACTTAAAGCAAACTTACTTCCAACCAAATATCAAACATGCAATTAATGTGCTTCACAACTCACACACATGAAACATAGGGTAAGAGGTGAGATTTCAACTTAACCTGGATGGAAGCCTTCACTGATCTCACTTTGTCAGGCTGGAGGAAGGACAACTAGGAGATACCCCAGGACCAGCAGGGCTAGGATGGAACCATCAAAGTCTTCCTGGGTCTTGTCTCACGAGAAAAGACTGCTGCAACTTCCTCCTGGGATTTCCTTGGCACACCTCTCTCCCCAGCTCAGCTGTGCCAACTGTGTGCTCTCACTGTGGACTTCGGAAAGCAAATGTTGCTAGATTTACTGTCATTAACACATCCTGCTAAAGCAAACTCCTGCTCTCAGTGTTTGGGGCATTTTCATCTTCACAGTCTCAGCCCTGGCACTAAATTGATTTGCCCCAGAGACACACCACTGAATTCAAGTGTTTTATTAGAAGGCTAAACTGATTCAGGAAAGCTTTGCAAAATAGAATAGAAAAGATGTCTCTTATACAAAGCAGGTAAATTCGTACATGATTAAATGTGGTAAGCATACCCAAGTGATTCTTCCACAAAATAAAAGATGAGGATAGGTGCGGTGGCTCATACCTGTAATTACAGCACTTAGGAAGGCCGAGGTGGGAGGATCACTTGAGCCCAGGTGTTCAAGACAAGCCTGGCCACATTGCAAGACCTCATCTCTACAAAAAAAAAAAAAAATTGCCAAGCATGGTGGCGTATGCCTGTAGTTCCAGCTACTGAGGAGACTGAGGCAGAAGGATCACCTAAGCCAGGAGGTCAAGGCTGCCATGAGCCATGTCTGTGCCACTGCAGTCCAGCCTGGACAACAGAGTGAGACCCCAACACACACACAGACACACACACACACACACACACACAAAGAAGATGAACTGCAAACTCAGAGGTAGCCACCTGGAAGGAATCAGCTAAAAACACAGTAGGAAACTTCTAGAAAATATCCAGGGGAGTGTGCCACATTAGTCTCTCTTCTCAGGGTCAGTAAAAAGGAAAGCCCAACTGATAGAAGGGTGTGGAGTGACAGGTCCCAGCTGACCTCTCTGTATCAATATAATTCCGAAAGTCCTACGCGTGAGCTAGCTGTATCCTCAAAGAGCCAGGCCAATCTGAACACCCACAGGAATGAAAAAAGCATATTCAAACCAGTGCAAAGCAAGGCAAAAGACCCAGGGAAGCAATCGGTAGCTACCCTAAGATAGAAGAGGAGTAGAGACGGAGCTAAGAAGCACAGAACATCAGCTAAATGCCAGAAACCAGGGTGAAACCCTGAACAAGTTATTCACCTGTCTGAGGTTTGATTTCCGTTTTCTGTAAAATGATGGGGTCAGGCTGAATGTCCTCTGAGGTCCCTTTTATCTCTGGTAGTTCTGTGAATAAATACATAGCTAGCACATGATAGTCAGCAGGTTAAGCTGAATCGACAAGAAAGTTCAGGTCCACACCATAAAAATCCCATGGCTGCCTCTCCCACTATTTTCGTGGGTTCAAAACGGTGCCCTATTCCGGACCAAACCAGCAGATTCTTAGCTCTGTTCCCCTAAAGATCTGAGAAGGGGTGGGCTCGGCTAATGAATACACTACAGTCCCACTGAGTCGGGGTCTCTGCATCGTGACTTCCCTCTTGTACCCTTGGCAACTGCAGCCTTGGGAGGCATCTCCGTCAAGGTCAAGAGCCACCTTCTCTTCCCATAAACTCTCTTTTCCCTCCCCCACGCCCCTTCCCCCCAGTCAAGAAAAAGGAGAACAGAAGGGGGAGAAGGATAGTGGGACAGGGCAGGAAACTCCAGCTCCAGCTCCCAAATGTTCCTGGGAAGCTTTGTTTTTATGCTACACATTTGTTTTCAATGATTCAGATCCTGCAAAATCCTCTCACTTTCTCATGGAGGTCCTCCTCTCTCACCCTACCTTCCACCACCACCTCGCCACCTTAAAAGTCTCCTCTTTATTACATTTGATGAGAATCAAAACATTTATAACAATTATGTCCCTACCCCAGCACAGAGCCTGGACAACTCCAAAGCGTGAGTTAAGGGGACCCTGCTACAGGGATCCCAAGAGGCCCTGTCTCTCTGGGATAGATTCCTACTTATGTTCACCAGCCGACTGCTGGCTCAGCCCTGAGGAACATGCTCTGAGGAGGCTAAGAGAAAAACAAAAACCAACACCACACATTCTCCTTGGAGAAGACCCCAGGAGTGAGTGCCAACACTGATAACAGCAGCTATCATGTATTGATTGTTGGCTGAGTGCTGGGCCCAATGCTGAGCGCTTATTTGCATTTTCTCCTTTTATGTGTCACTGCTGCCTTGTGAGATGGGACTGGTCATTCTTATTCTGTGGAAGGAGAAAGTGGAGCTCAAAGAGGTACAATAATTTACCCAACATCACACCACTAGCAACTGGCTCCGCTGGGGCGTGCTCTTATTCGATGTTATATTAGGCAGCTAGCGTCCCAGCAAGACTGTCTAATAGCCCATATTCTTGTGACTGGTAACCATGTGCCAACGACTGAGCTGTGAGTTTCATAAAGACTGTCTTCTAAGGACCTTATAAAACACATTCTTGCTAATATCCCCATTTTAGACCTAAGGACACTGAGACTCAGAGGGCTCAAACGGAGGAAGTGGGAGGGATCGGGTTTGAATTACTCCAAGGCCCGAGCTCTCTCCAGCACAGGCTTGGAGGGGACACGACAGCCCCAGGTGCTGTGCCAGGCTGAGCCCTCTTGAAGCCAAGCAGGGTCACCAGCATCATCAAAAGGCGCCGCCCACCTTGGCCTTTTATTTCAGCAGCAACAAGCATGTAGACAGGCCTGGGGAAATGCCAGCCTAGGAAAACACAGTGCCATGGTGACCAGGCAGGGGGAATCAGGCAAAGGCTTCCCCTTCTCTCAAAGGTTCCGCTTGGGACCCCAAGGAAGATCCTGCTCAGTCTTTCTAGCAAGACACTGTTTTCAAGTCCCGCCCAGAGACCTGCGAGGAGAGAATCCCTTTCCCAGGGCAGCCATCCTGGCTTGTCCTTTCCCATATAGAGAAACAGCAGACTCTGTGTTGGGCTCTAACCCTCAGGTTCCCTCTTGATGCCCAATTCCCATCAGTCTTTGACCCGGTGCCTGGGAACCAGGACGGGGGCAGCGCCCTGTGTACCCTTTCAGGGCTTGAGAGACCCCCTGGCTGGCAGGCACTCATTTTTTTCTTTTAATTTAAAAGCAAAGTAAGCAGAAACATAAAAGGGCCCATATAAGTACTCAGTGTACAAGTAGGACCTGCCTCGGGCAAATTTTTCTAATTTTCCTAAAAACAGGCATTTTTACCCTTTGGCCCACTGCACTGTCCACTGGATTTGCCCCTCTCCCCCGCTCCCTCTCCTGGGCCACCATTCTGTGGTTGGGAAGTTGCCCCTTGCAGAAAAGAGAGTAACCTCCCACATTTCACTCAGATGCCGTGCAGGGGCTGGCAAGGGTTTCTGGAGTTTGCTCACGCTCCAGCCAGCAAAGCCATGGATGTTTCTCATACCCGGTACAAGGCAACCTTATGATGGGGGATCTGGGAGTATGATGACAGATACAAGGACCCCCGGCTGCATCCAAAGAAGAAAAAAAGCTTTATGATGACTCAGAATGCTGCAGAATTCGGCTGCATTTTACTTTCACTTCATGCAACGGCCAATTCAGCTGGATTTGTAAATAGGTTTTTATTTGTTTTTTCCTGTAAATATAATTAGAGATTGAATCCTGTGGATGGAGCCTCTAAATCAGCCAGTGGTCTTCCAATTCTTTTTTTTTTTTTGAGTCAGAGTCTCACTCTGTTGCCCAGGCTAGAGTTCAGTGGCTCAATCACGGCTCACTTCTGCCTTGACCTCCTGGGTTCAGGTGACGCTCCCCGCTCAGCCTCCCAAGTAGCTGGGACTACAGGTGTGCCTGGCTGAACTTTTAATTTTATTTTTGTAGAGATGAGGTCTCGCTGTGTCGCCCAGGCTGGTCTTGAACCCCTGGGCTCGAGCAATCCTCCTGCCTTGGCCTCCCAAAGTGCCTGGATTACAGGCGTGAGCCACTGTGATTGGCCCCAACTCTTTGTGGGGAACTGTCTGTCAAATGGAGTAGGATACAGAATCACAATATTAAAAAAAAAAAATCCAAGTTCTCTAGTCTGAATGGGGAAGTAGGCCTGGAGCCCTGATCAACAGGCTTCCCATTTCCCACTCACCCCTGCCCTCTGTCCCCGTCCCTGACATGTTCTGTGGAACCTCAGGGTTCCAAGGGGCCCAATTTCAAAAACACTGCTCTACATGAATTAATACTCTGTGGAACCTATTTTCTAATGGCTTCCTGTCAGGATTACCGAACACGGAAGGGGCACTAGGGTCTCATACCCCAGTGGCTGGCATCGGCACTTCCGTTTTCATGGGAGTTGGGGGGCGATGACACAGTGTTTCCCTTGTGCTAGAAAATGCCAGTGGGTGTTAGCAAAGGCCCTTTGCATGCAGAACAATGAGCCCAGAGCCAGGCACGAGCTTCAAAGCGTTCTCTCTATTGGAAAGGGTGACATGGTGCAGGACTTACCCCGAACCTCTCTGGAGCGTCAACTGCATGGGCCTGAGTAAGTGGGTGTGCGGGTGCTGGGGAACCCATGTGTTCAGGTTGGCTCTTTCAGGCCCCACGTGAAAACAGTCCTGAGGGCTCACCCTAAGCCTCAGGTCTGACTTTCAGAGATTTATGTTCCTTCTTGAACCGAAAATACACATTTCCTCTCCATCTCCTAAGACATGGAAGAATCCCAAGATGCCAGCCAAGCGCAGAATGGCCAGGTTTTGAAAAGCTGCTGACAGGCTGCTGTGATGGAGTGGGAATCTGGGCCCTGTGTGCTTGTCCAGGCTCTGTGGTGGGGAGGAGTTTGCCCAAGTGTCCGTCCTCACCTTGTGCATAGCGCCCCGCTTCAGAGATCCAGCTCCTTGCTTTCAGAGACTCCTTCCATAATCTTTCTGAAGCAGGCAGGACAGATGGCGACCTACTATACAAATGTGGAAACCGAGGCAGGAGGAAGCCAAGACTCTCAGTGCTAGGACAGGAGATGATGATACTATGCTGCTATAGCTGGTAAGACCCTCACTCCAAGCTTTCTGAAATATACTGAGAATCAAAGTTATCCTCTGGATTCCTACAGGCAGGGAGACCCAAGTTTTACAAGGTCGTATTTATTTATTTATTGTTGGAATCTCACTCAGTTGCCCAGGCTGGGGTGCCGTGGCATGCTCACAGTCACAGCAGCCTTAACCTCGTGGGCTCAGGTGATCTTTCTGCCTCAGCCTTCCAAGTAGCTAGAACTACAGACCCACGCCACCAAGCCTAGCTAGTTTTTTTTGTGATTTATTGTAGAAAGGAGGTCTCACCAAGTTGCCCAGGCTGGTCTCGAATTCCCGGGGTCAAGTAATCCTCTTGCCTCAGCCTCCCAAAGTGCTGGGATTACAGGCTGAGCCACCGCACCCGCCCAGTGTTTTTTTTTCATTTAATTTTCACTATAATATTATATTGAAATTTAAATCTGGAGAATTCTAGTAACATTCCCAAGTCACATAGGTAAAGAGTGACACAACTTATATGAAAGAGAGGGCTTTTTGACCCACTAAGTAAGGTCACCACGTATGATTCTGAAGATTGTTTACTGTGCAAAGGTGACAGCCAAGAAGACAAGTAAAGGATAAATTTAGCCTGTATTCTACACACCTAGCTGGGATCCTTGTGGTGGTAGATTGTGTTTTTCAAAGAAGGAAGAACCAATATATAACCCATTCCACATGCATTTCTTTTCTGTTTTTTTTTTGTTGTTGTTGTTGTTTTTGAGTTGGAGTCTTACTCTGTCGCCCAGGCTGGAGTGCAGTGGCACACTCATGGCCACTCCAGCATCGACCTGCTGGGCTCTGGAGATCCTTCTGCCTCAGCCTTCCAAAGTGCTGGAATTATAGGCTGCACCACCGAGCCTACCCATTTATTTATTTTCTACACTTTCTCACCTGGAACTTGCTCATACCCCAACCAAGGTGAAAACACCATCCCAGGGTTCAGTTATCTGTCTACTTCAATCCCCTCCCACTCCCAACCAAATCATTTATTTATTTTGAGTCAAGGTCTCACTCTGTCACCAGGCTGGAGTACAGGGGCACGAACATGGCTCACTGCACGAGCATGGCTTGACCTCCTGGACTCAGGTGACCTTCCCACCTCAGCCTCCCAAGTAGCTGGGACTACAGGCATGCACCACCACGCCTGGCTAAGTTTTTGATTTTTTGGAACAATGAGGTCTCGCTATGTTGCTTAGGCTGTTTTCATACTTCTGACCTCAAGCGATCCTCCTCCCTTGGCCTCCCACAGTGTTGGGATTACAAGCTTGAGTCACCGTGCCCAACCCAAATCATTTATTTATATACCCACACAAATCCCACATTTCCTCTAAGACTAACAGCCCCTCATCCCCTGGTCAAAGTGTTCGACAAACAGAATAATAATATCTAATGCCACTGAGCTCTGCTCTGTGTTAGGCATTCTACTTGGCAGGCATTGCCTTATACAATGCTTATAACAAGTCTATGAAGTTAGGAGTTACCATTTTCCCAATTTTTTTTTTTTTGAAAACAGGATTTATTGAGAGGACAGAAAAGCTACCACAGTGGGAGGGGAGGGGACCCAAAGGGGTTGCCCCATTATCCCTATTTTTACAGGAGGGAACTAAGGCACAGTAAAATCTGGTTTCTAGCCTTAGATCACACAGTCGCTTAGGGGACAGAGGCCATATTCAAACCTGGTGATATTACTTAAGAGTCCCATCTTTTGACCTGTCACTCAATGGCAGTATGCAAACTACACCTTGGGATCTCCATGAGCAACCAAGCAAATTGACACAGTGTAACAGCAAACAAAGCCTTCCTACATTCACAGCAGAAACACATTCACAAAGGAGCTGTTTGAGGCTGGACTACAAAGGAGGTAGTGTGGGACACAACAGGGAAGAATTAGCCATCGCGATCACTCAACAGGATGGACACTCCAGAAGTCTCTTAGATCCTGCCATCAAATTAACGACAAGATTTTAATACACAATTACATTTAGTATCTACTAATCATGATACCTTAGTCATGGTTTGCGCAAGCCAATTCTAAACCTTGTTTGTCTTCCCTGGGTACTCAATGATTAAGTGATGAAAGAAAGTGCTTTGAATTGCATTTGATGATTCAGAAAAATAAAAAATAAAAAAACCTTGGCTATCTGTCAGAAAACTTAGAATCATCAACATCAAGAAGGCTCTTCTCCTGAGAGGATCCACTTGACACATTTGCAAAATAAATTGTTATCATCGGTCAGATGAAAATAGTTCCCCTGGCTTGGGAACCTGTAGTCTCCAGTGGCAGTTCCCTTTGTTCCCTGCCCCTCCTCACCCTTTTTCTGGCATGACTGCTTACCTGGCAAACCAGCACCAAGCTAGGCCTTCCAACCCTGCACACAGCCTAACTCCCAGGTGGCAGGGCCAGCCGCCTGCCAGACATCTGGGCCTCTGTCCTTGTGCAGAGCTTGAGTGCTGTGGTTGACTGCCCAGAGAAGGATTGTGACTGGCCAATTCCCGAAGCACTGGTATTCTTTCTTGTTTCTCCTGACCAACCCTCCCACCCCCGAATGTTCAGCTGGTGATCGTCAATAGAGATATCTGACACTGAGGTAATTAGCAGACTCCATAGCGCTAAGCACAGGACCCAGAAAAGAGCAGGAATCCACAAAGCTCCTAGAAATTCCTAGAAGCCTGTGGCAGCCAGGACAAGGAAGGCGTGAATAGGCTCCGGTTATGAGGGGTAGCTCTTCCCTTAAAGGAGGTCTTTGCCCTTCCGGAGGGAGAACTAACACAGAGGCCTTAGGTCTGCAAGCACAGCCCTCCCAGAGCCTGACGTGCTGTCCTTCTCCCGAAAGACTCATGATTTACCTTGGCTGTAGCCAGTTGGGAGACATTTGAGTTACAAATATCCTTTCCCGTTTCACACCAGGGTGACATAAAATGGTTCTATTTTCAGTGGATGGGGAAGGGAGGAGGGGAAAATGGAGCTAAAGTTTCATTTTTAATGAACACCAATAAAATATTCTTCCCTAGGTACACACACCACCACCTAAAACTATGCAAAATAAATAATCTACTACTTCCAAGAACCTGGGCTTACTTAGCTACAACAGGGGATTCAAAAAACTCCAGACTTTATTTATAAAAAACTGCGTATTTATTCTAATATGTTTAAACTTCCGTCACCTTCAAAGTCCTCTCCGTTTAATGCAATGCACCTCTGCAGATGCTTTTTCCACTGTTCAAAATAGCTTTTGAACTCGTCAATTTTGATGCCTTTTAGTGCTTCTGCCGTTTTTTGTTTTACCTCTTCCACACCGGCAAAACGTTGCTCTTTGAGGACTTTTTCCATCAGGGAAACAAAAAAAAGTTGCTCCGAGCAAGATCAGGTGGGTAGGGAGGGTGGGGCATGGGGGTCATGCTGCTTTTGGTCAAAAACTGATGAACACTCAGTGCAGTGTGGGCAGGTGCACTGTAAATCATTCATCATGAAAGGGCAAAGACAGTGAAAGAATCTAAAAGAATTTCATGGAAGCTGAACGCAGCCTCTCACAACAAT
>CAUYQG010032477.1:0-34749 GCA_963574415.1 Tarsius wallacei
GGATAGGGGAAGCAATTAATGGCAGTAAATACCTGTCTGGGGAGGGGGGGACATTTCTTACAAACAAGGGTGCCTGAATGAGACATATTTGTGTACCTAACCCTTAAATGTACCCCTTAATATCACAATAAAAAAAAAAAATCATCCTTACATCCCTAACACTTAGAAACAAGCAAGCACAGTAAATATTTTGGTTTATCGTCTATACAAATATATTAGAATATTTTCTGAAATTGGAATCATACCATATATGATGTCCCTTGGTGTCAGAGAGGGACTGGTTCTATGACCCTCCCTTTGAAAATACCAAAATCAATGGATGCTCAAGTCCCTAATATAAAATGGCATAGTATTTGCATGTAATTTACACACATTCTCCTGTATACTTTAAATTATCTCTAGATTATTTACAATATCTAATACAATGTAAATGCTATATAACTAGTTGTTATACTTTATTGTTTAGGGAATAATGACAAGAAAAAAGTCTGTACATATTCATTACAGATGCAAATTCTGGGGAGGAATATTTTTGATCCATGGTTGGTTGGATCTACAGATGTGGAACCCATGGATATGGAGGGCTGACTGCATAACAAATGTTCCCATGGATGAGGCATGTCTGAAAACTTCTTGTCTGCCATCTTGAAGGAAAAACAAAACAAACAAACAACAACAAAAAAAAACTCCTGTGGTGTTTTTAAAGCTCCCTCTTCGCCAGAGTGAGCCCATTACTGTCTTATGCAAAGGGATTAGAGCTTCAGCACATGTTCTGGAAATTCTTGAGTTTCTTATCTTGCCTCTCTCCCTGGTGTCTGTGATGACACCGAAAAGCTAGTTTGCACCTATGTATGCAACTCCTAGTTATACAGTGCATAGGGGCTATGCAGCAGCCCTGCTAGACAGCCTGCTTGGCTCTCAATTTTACTGTTGCTCCTTGGATGCACTCTCTGAGATGACCCTCGGTTCTGTTTGAATCCCCTGACCACCCTCCTCTCCCAGCCCAGTTCCTCAGACTCTCATTTACTCGAAACAGGAATTCAGAAAATAAAATGTGATGAATTTTTTTCTACTTTTATGGAGCAAAGGATAGAATTACAGTTATAATAGCTCACTGAAATATAAGATGAAAAGTTCAAGACAAAAATATTCTGTCTAGTAAGTATAAAAATATGCCCAGTTTTTTCTAGATACATAGCTAGGTAGATAAATTAGGTTTCTCAAAATTATTTGCTAAAATTTTGCTCATAACAGAGGAAACCATATGTGAGCTAATCTCTTTGGTCATTAATTTTGTAAGTGTCACAGAAGGACTCTTATCCAAATTGTCTTCTCTAGCTGTCATCTTCACCAAAAGGCTCTTACTCTTTCCAGAAAGGTCCTTCATTTTTCCTAAATAGATAACTCTTCATATCTCTCTGTTCACTTCCAAAATTTTCTGATTGTATTTTGAGTCTGAAACACATCTCATCTTGACTCACTGACCACAATTTTCTTAAAGTCAACTGTTTTCTAAAACTCTGTCCCTGCCATGAAATTGCCAAGAACTAAAGGAATTAAGATACTGATTTTCACCAGGTGTAGTGGTTCATGCCTGTTATCCCAGCACTTTGGGAGGCTAAGACAAAAGGATTGTCTGAACCTAGAAGTTTGAGAACAGCCTGGGCAACGTAGCAAGACCTCACGGCTTCAAAAATTTTTAAAGAAAATTAGCCAGGTATGGCAGTGCATGCTTGGAATCCCTGCCACTTGGAGGAATTAAGTCTAAGAAAATCTGAGGAGGAGAATCACCTAAGCAGGAGTCGAGGCTGTTGTAAGCCATGATAGTGCCACTGTACTCCAGCCTGGGCAACAGAGTGAGACCCCAATTCAAAAAAATAAAATATATTGATTTATCACAGGCATATCTTATTTATGAAAACAATTGCCACACTCTGTTCATAACATGTTCTATGCCACCACATCAAAATCCAATGCATATGTTCTATAGTTTTGCAAGCTGTTACCATTAGGGGAAACAGGAAAGGGTACATGGGATATCTCTGCACTACTGTTTTACAACTGCCTGTGAATCCACAATTATCTCAAAATCAAAAATTTAATTAAAAATATAATGCCCTTATTATTTTCTATCTCCCTGTCTTTAACCAAATTATCCTTTTAAATGCACATGTAAAAATTTACTTGTAAGGATAGAATTTTTCCTCTGGCCTTTTATTCTCCCAAACTTTCCAATTAATTTTTTAATATTGTGATTTCAGAGATACAGAGATTACATTTTAAGTATAGGAGAACACCTTAGGTTGTTTAGAAGAAACTTTGTCATTTATAAAATGTATAATAATCTGCCATGTATCTTGGCTCTTTCTCATGCTATGCTTACAATACCAAAATTCCTTCTAGATTGCAAAACAAACTGACAGAAAAGCCAAGTTCCTTTCTCTCCTCCACTTCTTATCGGATCTATCCTTCCCACTGTAGAGTTCAGGGATTCCTGAGGTCAACTCCTTAGACATAAGATGTCACAAA
Source organism: Tarsius wallacei (assembly GCA_963574415.1). Taxonomy (NCBI): domain Eukaryota; kingdom Metazoa; phylum Chordata; class Mammalia; order Primates; family Tarsiidae; genus Tarsius; species Tarsius wallacei. The sequence continues at coordinate 2,530 of CAUYQG010032477.1, forward strand.
CTTTAATGAGAGTAAAGCCAAGCTGACAATCTAAAAATAAAAGATGCCCACAAGTCCTGGCACAAACAGGGATTTTAGTCACCATGTTAAATAAAAATCTGAGAAAACCAAAGCAATTGCTGCTAACTATTATTCAAATACTGGGAGAAATGACTCAAATGAAATGCATTTGTATTTCTGATTTTGCTTTGTTCTAGCTTTTCTGAGCTAATGTATTAGCTTTAAAATACCACACTCTTGCTGTAAATCTGCTTTAAATATCCATACAGACATTCTTCAATCCTTTAGGAATATTGATCTTCATGAAGTATAAGATCACATCACAACAAATAAAATTGTGATCTATATGGCCAGGATAGAACTCCATGCTTTATTAAATTAAAGATTAATTTTCACCCTCTGAATAGAATCTCAGCATTTTTTACAGTCTGGGCCATTGTTCCTCCACAACAAGGTCAGATACTTGAAGTCACATTAGAAGAGTCAGAAAAAAAATCTCAAAGTTTTTCGTATTTTTTCCAAAGGTGTATTACTTAAGGGAAGTTCCTATGTGTTGTAGAAGGTTATCACTGTGAAATGTTACATTTAAAAATAAAAACCACATGGTGCTGCCAACCACAGTGACTACGTTAATCCATAACATCTAACTGGCCTCCTTCTCAAGTTCTGACACTGAGTAATCACACTTCACCTACTTTCCCATTTTCCCTTGGAGAGACATTTCCGCTTTGTCATCTTGGAAAACACATAGTTTGCTGTCAGATTGGATTCAGATTTAGTTGGGTATGAAAGTGATACATCAATATTCTGGTATGTGAAACGTATTTTATAGGAAGGAAATCTCTTCTATTACCTTGTTCAGAAAGCATCAGCTCAAAAAAAATAAATTAAGGATTTTTAAAAATCCTTGTACTTTTGTTTTATGATGGAAACTCTCCTTCTTGTTATTGTATTTATAAGCACCTACTAAGCTCCACTTTATGGCAGCTACAGTTTTCACTAATTTTGATAATCTGTAGTCCAGATTAGAATCTGCTGGGCCAGGTGACGAGATAAACAAATGTATTTCCCAGTTCAGTGCAGGGTTTGGGATGCCCAGAATTGAAAAACAGAGATGTGATAAGCAGATCTGTTTTAATATCCAGAAAAGCCATCCCTTCAGCCTATGTAAGATAATTCTGTGCTCATTACCTCACTTCTCAGAATGGAGATGCATAAATCACTATTTTAATTTGCTTTTATATGTGAGGAATAAGAAACAAAATTTCAGTGGCTATGATTATTATAACATTGCCATAAACCTCTCTAATGAAATGCCAGTGATGTTGAGGCAGCTTTACTCAAGCATAGATCAAAATAGCTGAGCATATTAGTACAGGGCCATAAATTCCAGCTCAGAGAGGAAGCACATATTGGGGAGACAAGTATTTCATTAACATGCACTTATTTAAGGTACTTCAGACACAGACAAGGTTAATGACTACATGATTCAATTAATTAATCAGTTTGGGACCATTTGAAGTATAAAAAGACAAGTGAAACACATTTCTTGCCATCAAAAAGCTAAGGACCCCTAGTTAGAGGTGATTAGCTTCTTGCAGTCATAGAAGATAACTTGTAATGCAAAGCAATAATTGATAAATGCAGACAATAAGTGCAATTGGAGTTCAGAGAAGGGACAGATCACTTCCAGATAGATTAACTGGGCAATATTTCATGGAGAATGTGATATTTTAGTTGAATATGCAAATTAAAAGGTTAAATGTTTGTCAAGTGCCTATTGCATGCAGTGCCCGCTGCTGAGTTCTGTGTGGGTATCAAGGAAATTTATGACATAGTCTTACCCTAAGAGAGTTTATAATCTGGTCAAGAAAATGACTAGTAAACACACTAAAATACAAATAACAATCAAAGATATATTTTAAGGCAATGCTAGAAGTGATCGTGACAGAAGGCAGTCATGATTAGTTATGCTAATTAGTTATGCAGCAATTAATTGCTTTAGACATTAACAGAAGGAGGCGCTCACTTCCCTGACCTATTAGTAGCATTCAACGAAACACTTCTTTCTGTCCTCCAAGACTCCACACACTGCTGGTTTTCCCCCTACCACTCTTGCTGTTGCTTCTAAATCTCCTTTGCAGGGTGATCCTTCTCTCTAAAAAGTAGTTCAGGGCTCAGACTGTGAGCATCTTTTCTGTTTTGTCTGCATTCACTCTGTTGGGCTTCTGATCTGATTTTACAGCTTTAAATCCCATCTACATGCTTCTGGTGATTATAAAGTTTTTATCTCCAACCTAGTTATTTTTCCTGAAGTCCTGCTTTGTTTCTGCAGTTATCCACTCAGATATCTACTTGGTTGTCTACAGAGCATCTCAAATTTAACATGTTCAAAACTGATTTTCCCTTTATAACTTACTTCCCTTGTAGGCTATCTTATTTCAGAGAATGGCAGCTCCATCTTCCAGTTGCTTAGACAAAAATCCCTGAAGTCATTATTAACTTCTCCCCTTCTCTTAAACCTCATATCAGATTTATCAGAAAATTCTATTACTTGTGCCTTCAGAATTTATCCAGAATTAAAACGTCTCACTTCCTCCATTCTACTCTGGTTCAAGAACTCATCGATAACCACCTAGATTCCTACACCCACCTTGTGACCCATATCTCTTCCTCTACCTTTGTTTAAACCAAGCAGCCAGAGTGAGGCTTTTATTTATTTATTTATTTGTTTATTTTTAGAGACAGGTTCTGGCTCTGTCACCCATGCTGGAATGCAGAAGTGCAATCACTATAAACTCCAGCTTCTGGGCTCAAGCAATCCTCCCATCTCAGTCTGCAGAGTACATTGTCTACAAGTACATACCACCATGCCCAGTCAATTTTTTTAAACTTTTTTTGTAGATATGGAGTCTTGCTATGTTGCCCAGACTAGTCTCAAACTCCTGAGCTCAAGCGATCCTCCTGCCTCAGCCTCTGAAAGTGCTGGGATTATAGGTGTAAGTCACTGCGCCCAGGCTGTGAGTCATCCTTTTAAAATGTCAGTGAGATCATGTCACTCTTCTACTCCAGACCCTCCAATGGCTTTCATCACACTCTAATGAAAACCTTAGCTCATATGATAACCTACAAGGTCCCGTATGAGCAGGTCCCTCATTCTCTTGACTTTATTTCTATCTTCTGGCCTCTTCCCTCTTCCTGGAACAAGCCAGGAGCACCTACTGTTTCAAGCCATTTGACTTGCTGTTTTCTCTGCTTTGAATTCTCTTTCTCAAAATACCTTCATGGCTTTCTCCTTCATGTCCTTCAAGTCTCTACTCAGTAAAAATGTCCTTGACCCCCTGAATCTGTCTTAGACTTCAGAAGCAGATCTAGATAAAATGATTATAAAGGGTCATTTATTCAAGAGATGATTTCCCAGAACAGCAGTAAAGGAATGGGGAGATAAGACAGGGAAGGAAGGGAAGACGATATAGGATAAATTAATGATCAAGTTACCTCAATAACCACATGGGCCTCATAACCCACTGGAGCTTTGGGCGACTGTATAGAACACACCTCAAAGTTGTTCCATGAGTGAGATATTTATCCACTAATTCCTGTTAGACATTGACTGAGAGATGTTCCTACAAGTGCTAATTCCTGGAACTTCTGGGCTTCCCTGTGTATAGGAAGAGCAGAAATCAGTGGTTAGAGAAAGCCTGAGGTAATCAGAGATACTTGCAGCGGAAGGCCTTTTACGTGTTCAAGAATATTCAGTATCAAGGGGACATGGGCAAGGCATTGTCAGTGCTTGAGCCTCCCCCAAATTTCCTATCCTTCTTTCCCTATTTTATTTTATCCCTGTGACATTTAATGCTATACCATATGTTTTACTGATTTATTATGTTTTATGAGACAAGCATGATTTTTGTCTCATTTGTTCACTGCTACATTCCAAATACCTAACACAGTGCCTGAGATGTGAGCAGAAATAAATGTTTATTGATTAGGAAAAAGCAATGAATGGATGATATGTAGTCCAGGAAGTCCTAGAGAAGGGATGGAATCTGCACTGAGTAAACATTGACTAGGCAGAGGCAGAATCAGGGGAGCGATCCACCAGGGGAGAACCACAGGAGCAAAAGTTATAGGCGAGCTAACATAAGGCAAGTTTGAAAATAAATCCTTCCTTTTGATTGGCATAGATTTTTATAAAAATGAAAATAATTGGAGTAAGACAAAGTAGATTTTGGCCAGGTCAAACTGTCATACTGAGGAATTTGAGGTCTTTTCTGTAGGAAACTAGAAAAAAAATGAATGGTTTAAAGCAGAAGAATTTACAATAGTGTTGTAAACCTAATTGAACATGTTTTAATTGAAGGTATTAGCTAAGTTGATTTGGGAAATAGGAAATAAAAATGCGTTTAGAAGCTTTTTCAGAGGCACAAATTAGGGCCTAATAGAGTTTTCTAGAGTGACTAATTGTTCCAAAGTTTCCAAATTATTTTCTCTATATTTTGACAATATAACTCAAGTGTTTATCCTGCACTTCTTAAAGAATTTCTGAAAAGATCACAAAATGTACCCTCCAGCTCAGAAAGGCTATTCCTAGCAGTACTGTTTGTCTTCTGAGCATCTCAAATCAAATCCAAAGTAGGCAAGGATGGCAAGCCTGAAGACCACCCCAAACATCTGCCAAATAACTTCTTTTCTGCCTGTTCCTGTGTCAAGACAGAAAAAAGAAATAAAGGCAAGAGTCCCTTGGTCAACTACCTGCTTCTATCCAAGGATATCAATACAAGCACTTTACTTTTCTATAATTAGTCAAAACAAACTTTCTGTTGTACACTCATGCTGAGATTTCTATTCCAGAGCCCAGCCCTTTTTTTCTGCAAAGGAACTGACATCTCTGCACTAATATAGGTCTGCCCACATTAGCATCTTCTGTCCCGGAATGTTTCTTGGCAGTTATCGGGTCACATAGACATTTAGCTGCAAGATTAGTTAAAGACTTGCTGTATAGCTGTGACATTGATTCAACTTGTGGGTTGACCCTATTAGCCAAGTTTAGAATCTAGTTTCACAGCAGGAAATTTCACACATACAAATCAGCAGTTTTGTGAAACTTGATAAAATAATGGCAAGTTTACCCCGAAAAGCTTTGTAATCCAGAAGCCAACTGTCTGACCTGGCCAAAATCTACTTTGTCTTACTCCAATTATTTTCATTTTTATAAAAATCTACGCCAATCAAAAGGAAGGACTTATTTTCAAACTTGCCTTATCCTAGCCCAGTGGCTGCCAGAGCTTTCTGCCAACATTCTCTTTTTCCTCTTGCTGCAATTTCTGTCTCACAAGCATTCTCCTTCCCAGTTTCCTTACTAAAAAAATAAAACAAAACCTAGTTTTTCCTTCTCAGAATGTCCCTGTTGGTTCTCTGCTTAGCACATATTTTTAAATACATCCCCAGGTTTCTACTTCCACTTTACATGCTACAGGCTCAATATCTTTAGGCTTTGACGACTTCAGCACTAATAACAGCTACCTAATGTAGGAATACATCCAGGTTTGACCATAACATTGTACATGGAACTACCTAACAAGAGGGGTAATGGCATCAGGGTTCTGTTAGACCAAGTCAGATGACAGCCCTGTAAGAATTCTAATATTAATGACTAGTATAACTGCAGAACATCCAGAGTTGGGCTCTATTTGAACCTGGATTTACTGCCAAGCTACACCAAATTTTAAAAAATTGAAATCTTTTCTAGAAACAATTCCAGAGGAGGATCAGGTTGGTGATAATCATGGCCCTCAAAAGCAGTGCTGTTTATTTTCTTCCTTTTTCTACTATTGTTGTTTATATGTCATGTACTTATATCTGGAACTTGAGGTGTGTCACGTTGATCATCAAATTAGGAGTCCAAAAATATAGTTCCAAATTGAGTTTAGGGCAGCAATAGCCAACTGAGGGTTTTAAATTCATTGGTTATTAGAAGGAAAACAATGCTTACAATTTTCCAACAATTTTTAAAATCCTTTAAAATATTAACTCACTAATTACACTTATGAAATTTATCATAAAGAAATAATCATGAGTGTGAACAAGGCTTTACCCAGGAAATCTGCTTATAACTGAAAATTGCAATCTATCTAGATTTCAAAGAGGGTGAATGGCAAAGTAAACTACAGTATTTCTACTTAATGTTGAAATTTAAAATGGTGCAATTGAGAAAAAATGATGTAAAAAGATGCTCTTGTATATTGTTAAGTTAAAAATTTAAAACTCTATTTGAAGTATATAACTTCTTATCTAGGTATACACACAGAGAAAGACAATCTGGAGGGATATACCTAAAAATATCACAGTGGTTATTGCAGTGTAGTAGAATTACAGGAGATTGTAATTTCTTTCTTTTACTTTCTTCTATGTGCCCATCCTTAATTTCCTGCGATAAACATGAACTGTCTTTATGATAATTGTTTAATCTGTTTTACAAAAAGAACTTGTTCCTAGACTTCTTTTCTGTGTTCACTTTTAAAGGTGTTAGTGATTGAAGGTCTGTAGGACACCTCAGAATGAATGGTTTTTTTTCTCTCTGTGACTGGAGTTTGGGCTGATTCACCCAGTGTTCATTAAACAGAAAACCATAAGCAGGCATCTTCCAGGTGCTAACTAAGGAAGAGGTCTGGCCTCTGTCAGCAACAATGGAATGGAAACATTTGACCTTTAATATTTATGTATGTATTGAGTCTGGATCTCTTTCTGTCGTCCAGGCTGGAGTACAGTGACACAGTTGACTACGCCTCACCACAGACTTGACATCTGTGCTCAGGTGATCCTTCCACCTCAGCCTCCCAAGTAGCTGGAACAACAGGCATGCACCACCATGCCTGGCTTATTTTATTTATTTATTTTATCTTTTGTAGAGACAAGGTCTCACTAGGTTGCCCAGGTTGATCTCAAACTCCTGGGCTCAAGTGATCCTCCTGCCTTAGTCTACCAAAGTGCTAGAATTACAGGCAGGAACCACAATACCTGGCCTGATTTCTATGTTTTGTAAACTTGCATTATTATATACTTTACTTGACTTAGAATAGTGTGCACTTTGTCTTTTTTAAAAAAATTAATTTTAATCCATTTAAAATGCAATTTAACTTAAGCTGTTAGAGCATTGCCTGTTTCTAGTAAATGATTAATAAATATAGATAGATGCTTCCTTGAATTTATATCAGTAATCATAAAATAATCTATCAGTTTTAAACGCCTGTATGGACCAGGCATTTGTTTGTTCCTTGGCATAGCAATGACGAGATATGAATTCATTTTATGATTCACAGAATCCCCACGGGCCCATGGTGATATGGGTGATTGAAACGGAGCCAATTGATGTTTTAATCCTTTCTGTCCTTCAGGAAGAAGTGGAATTAAAACCTATGTTTTTGTTATTTAGTATTTGTTGCACTGAGCTAAGATTATAGACAGAATGTAGAATTAGATCCTGGCTAAAAGGATTTCTAATCTAAATTAAACAGATATGCAGGATACTGACCTTGGGAAACAAATTGTAGAAGTGACAACTTGGTGAAACACTCAGGAACAAACCAGAAAATCTAAACAGAAATAGCAAAGTTCTCTATTACTAGAATCTGCTGGTAATAAATTAAGGCATAGAACTAAAAGGTCAATTTCGGATTCTAGCTCCATCCTGAACTTCTTACATAATTTTGAACACAGCACCTCTCTCCACTCTGCATTACTTCTCATATCTTCAAAATGGTTCATCCTTTACAGAAAAGCTGGGGTGATATGTGACATAATAAATATAAAACACTCCAAGTTCCTCAGTATAAAGTTTCTATAACAAAATGAAATAAAAATAGGGATACACTCTGTGAATTGCATCTGATAGTCTAGCTTATAAAGCAAGAAAATTGGGACTGAATTTCATATTTTAGGAGGATTTATTTCCAAAATGATTAGAAAGAGTGTATAACCAGTACGTTTAAAATAAATCCATCTACAAAAATTTGAATCATACACAACTTTTGGAAAACATCTTGTACTATCCGAAGTTACACTTTTCTGGATATAATTAATACCCAACACATAAGGCAATTCTTTAGAAAACGTAATGTGTTAAATCAATGGTACTCAGAGATATGTGACATTTGAGCCATTGATAACAATAAATTATCATTAAATGATAATTGTATATGTTAATTAGTTAATAATAATTTATCATTAAATGATCATTTTTTTAAAAAGCCATAGAACTGTTATATGCCTTTTAGATACTGTGTGTAATATTATATACATCTTCTAATATAGAAATTGGAAGTCTTAAACATCCGTACATTTCAGGCAAAGGAGTCACATATGCTCTCTCCTATTAAAGTGAATGCTCAATGCAGAAACATTTTGTGAGACACTGGATTAAAGACCCTAAGAACTAAAAGTGATTGCAAAGTAAATAATTAGTATGGAGATGCAGACAATTTCAGAATACATAAAAATATATTTTTCAAAACAGTTGTCTGTTATATTGAGATAAACTACTGCTCACAATCATGGATTTGATTACGAACGTGGCTGGGAGTTATCTTGAGGACAAGACGGAAGACAGGGTAGTGAGAAATTTCCCAAGATGGTTGAAAGAAATGCTGTGTACTGCAAGACCATATTGCATAAATAACATTTTTTAAAGGTGCAATGTGAAGTCATGCTTCCAAGTTCAATGACAGAATCTCCTTACTAAAAGAATATCTATGTCTAATATTGGGAACAACAGATGGGCCAATGTCAAAAAAGGATAGGATAAAAAGATGAGCAGGTTGCTTCCTTTCTTCCATTTAAATAAACCCAGCACATACCTAAGGAAACTGATTCTGAAAGCATGGGGAAAAAGCTGCAGTTGTTGGCCTTCGTCTTCAGCATTCCTCTAGGACTGCCTCTTAATTATATGCCGTACTGCCTCTCTCACTCATTCCCCTAACTTTGCAGACCTTATTTTAAGCCAGTAACTCTGCTTTTCATTTTTGAAGCTCCTCTAATAATTGATTTTTGATGATTTCATTATTTACCCATGACCTCATGCACCAAAAGTCACGAGTAGAAGGCACTTACTCTTGTCCCCTGCTGTAGCCCAGAAAGATCTATACCAATGTGATTATGCCCTGCCTAGACACTATTTGATTATTGAAAGAGATATGAACTCAAGGGAAAGGTTTGGAATAAAACCCAGCAAAACTGGAGCACATATCTTACCATATTCAGATAGCTGATGACTGTTGGCCATCTCTCTACTATAGCTATGTAGATGGATAGAGTCTGGCTGTATTACAATTAACGGTACAAAAAAGGTTCTGAGGAAATATTTGATGAAAGGATAGATGGATGAATAAATAAATTATTGCAAGCACCAGTTATAAGATCTAAGAATGACTATGCTGGTTTTTAAGGAAATTACAAAATATGATGAATCCTTAATTAGTAGATGTGTTTAGCGAAGATTTTCATTTATATTTATTTCAAGAAAAAAAACAAAACAAGGAAACAACCCAGCACATCTCCTTGTCATCACTTTTCGAACATCTGTGATTTAAAAACAGCTTTAAAAATAGTTACTTGCCTTGACTAAGGTTTGTTTTCTGCTGTATAAGCAATAAAGTATTCTAAATCCTTACATACCAGTACTACCCTCATAGAGGGCAATTAATACAAATATCAATTAGGCTCAGTTCTTTTCCCCCTTTCTGGTTCTCATTGGAATATGTAGATGTACCTTCACTCAGAACATATTCAAAATAAAGAAAAAACAGAAGTAACAGATGCATCATCCAAATTTCCTGAATAATAGAACTGCACTCCAGCAATCCTCAATAAGAATGTATACAGAAACGTTTGATGGAGGCAGCATGGGCTGGCGTATAAAACACTTCCTGTTTAGCAGGAGAAAATATCCTAAATACAGTGCTTCTTTCTCCGTCAGCTGGTGCTCAGTGTTTGTGTTTCTTCAGATTGATAGGCTGGACGTGGATAGCTTGTTTAGCAACATTGAATCCGTGCATCAGATATCAGCCAAGCTGCTTTCGTTGTTGGAAGAGGCCACAGCAGACGTGGAACCGGCCATGCAAGTAATCGGTATGTTTATTCTCTTCTCGAGTTCTACAATACAACAGGAAGTAATATTTTAATAACCTCCCTTTCATTTGGTTTTATGTTTCTGACTTACCATGCTTCCCAGGAGATATATAAATGCTAAACCCCTCTTCAGGCTCATTGTAATTACACAAACTCTGTATTTATTTTCAAATGGGTTTGTTTCCATTTGCTGGAGTCCCTCAGAAGCACAAAACATACCATTTGCTTTTGAATTTCCAATCTTTCCATCTCTTCGCCTTCCAGATGTTCTTTAATTGTTTTAATGACTAACACTAACTCGATCCTTAAAGAATTAATTATTTAAATATTTTAATGGCTTTACTGATTTTAGTTATTTTTTTAGATTTTATGCTCATGAATCACTTGCTTTTTAGATTATACATTTTTACATGACATTTATGATTTATAAAAAAAGACGTAAGTTCTAGTTTTTTCATGCTTTCTCCCTTTTTTCTTTACCATTTGCTTTCTAAATATGTTTTTCCACTCAGACGATCAACCATAGACATGTTTATTTTCTTACTCTGGTGAGATTTTAAAAAATAACAATACATAATATAATTTGAAAAGCATTGAGTCAAATTTTTATTCTCTCCCTTTCTTGGGAATTTCTGAAGGAAACTGTGCTGTAAACACCTTGAAGGCAGTGTGTAAATTTAAGATATTATACAAATAGTATTATGCAGGCTAAGAATTCTTTTTAAAATTATAATTTTTCTATTTTACATAAAATATACAATATATGCTCATTACAAAAGTATTAAAACAATTCAGGAGCACATAGAGTAATCGTAAAAGTACTTTTCATATGCCGCTACAATGTCACTGTCTTCCCCACAAATTTGAGGTGGATCCTTTCTTTGAGCTATGCACATATAAACATCAAAAACCACCTTATATCTTTGCTGATTATGTCTTTGTTACCTTTTATTTGTTAGAATTATAAAGTTGACATGAAACTGGTCTCATTTAGTATTTATGGAAGCCTAAAGTTTAGTAAGCCAGGCTGATGTTCTAGAAAAGTGAAAAAAATGACTTGACTATTTGCAGTTTTTACAGACTTAAAGGCCAGACTACTGAAAAAAGTGTTCTCCCACAGACAGATTCAAATTTAATTGTTCTTTGTCATTAAAGCAGCCTTAACAAATTGTAAAAATACATTCTAAAAGGAGGTCTCCACTCATTATCACTTTAATATGGATTAATTGACTATTTATTTATTAATTCAATGAATTGTTATAAAGTAGCAGCGTATTCAAATGGTAAGGTGCTGCCTATCATTTTGGGATATTAAAAGATTAAAAAAATCAACTCTGTTCTTCAAAAACTTTCAATCAAACAGTTCCTTGAACTGAAGATATGTGCGTAATATACTATCAGAGTGGTTTTTACACAACTGAATGATCTCAGAGGATAAAGAGAACATTTCTAGATGAAGAATCAAAGAAGGATTCTTGAAATGTTCCTTCGGCTTAAAGGTATAGGTAAGATTTCCACACGTAGGGTGCAGGTTGGGGAGAAGATTCTAAATTGAAATGACAGCATGAACTACAAATGCCAAATGCCAAGTCTGAATACAAAAAGGGTATAGCACAACATCACAGTAAAACAATGTTTGTATTAAAATAAAAATCTATGGAGCAGAAGCATACTTAAAAATGCAAAATGATTGTGATGTATATAAAATAAAGCTGTGGTATTTTATTAATTGAAATGAAAACTATAGCAAAGTTTGCACATACTTTTATATACACAAAATTAGAGTGAATAACTATATCCGGAGGATAAAGTTGATGCTGATTCAAAACTAATCTTATGCATGACAGTACACACTTTCTTTGCTGCTGGTCATTAATCAGTTTTTAGAAATGTTTGATTCTTTGAAGTACCACTTTATAAATCAACAAAAGTGTCCCACAATAGCATTGGGCTATTTAAGTAAACAAGGCCTCTGAAATTAAGTTACAAGTTGTTGAAAACTCAGTTGGAAGTCCTTAGCTAATCTTAGCTAAGGGAGGGAACATAACTTCAGATGTTTAAACTTTAACAAAAACAAATTATTGAAAACACAGTTGCAAACAGGAAGACACTGAAATGAATCCCTATGAAAACAAGAATAAGCTTTAAAAAAATTAAACAATGAGAGCTCATGTGTAAAATATTTAATTTTGAAAGTCTATAATTGTACTCTGGAAAATTTGACTCTTGGAAAGAAGATTTTGATGGAACTCTTCATTAACAGGATAAAGTTATAGTCTCTGAGCCAGATTTTACAGTATCTACATTTGGGAAGATATTCAAAATTATAAGTAGGTACAACTTTTTTGTTAGTTTTATTTTACAAAAAAAGGAAGAAAATAATCAAAATGGAGGAACTATTTCAGCTACAATATGTACATGTTTTGACATATGTAGATAATTAGAATCTTAAAGCCCTCCACTTATTATTATTTTCTCTGAGCTTATTAGATACTTCTGTGCTTATAGAAAGAGTATTTTCTCAGCTTAAAATATTATAGTTTATAAATTTCAACAGTAAAACAAATAATGCTGGAATTGAATTATAAACCACAAAATTAGATAAATATGTTAGATAGGAATCAATTAATCCATAATGATGTAAATAAATGGGAAGAAAGGATAGCTCTTCCTTAAATTTTTAATTAATAAATATAGAGGGAAAGAGGAAAATAGAAAATCACCTTTGGACAAACACCAGTCATAACTGTGTCAAACAAAAATCTGATCTTTGCTAGGTTTAGTTGGTGCAAGTTAAAAGAGAAATATGTTTTTCATGGTCTCAAAGTTTCTCAAGTAATGACTAACCTGAAAGGGAAAAGATAGTAACTTCACAGTGAGAGGCCCAGCAGAGACCACCTTAACCAAGTAATCAAAGTCAACAACACTAGGAAATAACAGATGCTCACCTTATGAACGTGTTGTGTGCCACAAGGGACACAGCATCCTATCTGTGGTATTTTTGCCCAAAATCTGTATAATCATGGCCAATAACAAGAAAATATTAGATATCATCAGACAAGCCCAAAAGAACGACACTTGACAAAGAAACTGATCAATGCTTTTCTGAAGTCTCAAGGTCATAAAAGAGAAAACAAGACAGGAAATGTTACAGACAGCAGGAAACTAAGGAGGAGTAACAAACAAACACAAGCAGAATCCTGGATAAAGCCTGGATCAGTGAAACAACATTAGTGTTGAAATTCAAATAAGGTGTTTAGTTTAGTTCATAATATTGCACCAAAGTTAATTTTTTTTTCTGACCATGGTATTAACATTATTGTAAGATGTTAGCACTGGGGAAACTGGATGAGGAATTATTTGAAAACTATCTATACTATTTTGTGGCTTTTCTATAAGTCTAAAATGAGTTCAAAATAAACATTTAAAAATATTATAATTTACAGAGAATACTCAATTGAAGATTTTCAAAACTTTAATTTTATAAATTGCAGCTTTAAGAAGAATTACAGAAAAATGTATGAAAGAAAGCCATATTTGAAAAAGAATTAGTTGGAGTCTTACTTTAATATCCTCATCTTTTACATCTGAGCTTTGTGATTCTCTTTGACCTATAAAATGGGGCAAAATGATGTTCTAACAATAGCATTATGACTTCTGCTTTCTGCTCATGAATAGAGAGGCCCAAATCACCCAGCTATTCCAAGCAACACAACTAAGGCCGTGGACGTGTAAATAAGGCCCCGGTCAGCTGGTGGGTATGCCTCCAGCCAATCCACCAACTTACTGCAAACATACAAGTAAACCCCATCAACACCACATGGAGGAAAACCATCTCAGCTGAACCTACCCATTTTCAACTCATACAATTGTGAGAAAATGAACAGTTGTTGTAAGCCTTTAAATTTGGGGATGATTTTTTTTTTCTCTGCAGTAATAGTTAACTAATATAGATTAACAGAGGAAGAGTAGTTTATTTCAGTTTGGATGATGACGAAAAACTTGATTTGGAAGGTAACTTTTGAGCTTGGACTGGAAATATTTAGAAAGATAGAGATTGGGTGCTGACCGGTTTCTAAATGAGGAATGGAGTATAAAGGCTTTGAGACAAGAGCATATAGGAAATTAACAGTCCAGTGTGACTGGCGCATAGTGCCAAGGAAGCCTCAGTGATCTATGCATGGTAGGTACATCAGAACAGAGCTGGCTAGCAATTTCCATCACTAAACCTTTAACCAAATCACTTACTTTTCATAAGATAAACTGATAGTGAGATGTTGTCATAAAAAGAAAAACATAGGTGTCCCATTTCTCTATCCTTAGATGGCACGAATAAAAGTTTGTGATTCACAGCTCTAGTGCCAAAGGGGAAAATTTTCTGATAGCTAAATAAACCAGGAAGATAATTTTACTCAGTGATAACTTTGGGGTTTGGATTAGGTTCAAGTTGAAACATAGAGATGTATGCTTGAAGATCTGAGAACTCTAAGGAAATTGTCTGGACTCTCATGCCAACTTAGAGAGTGGATTTTAAAATCTTGACTTAAGCAGAGTGAGCAGATATGAGTTTTCAATATTTGGAGATGAAAGGATGAGAAGTGGATCTTGTTTCTTCTTAGAGAATATTGTAGAATTTAAGAACACGCAGGTTTTTGTTTTTGTTTTTGAGCTGAGTCTCACTCTGTCACCCAGGCTGGAGTGCAGTGGCATGCTCACACTCACTCCAGCATTGATCTGCTAGGCTCTGGCTATCCTTCCGCCTCAGCCTTCCAAGTAGCCAAAACTACAGGTGCACACTACCATGCCCAGCTAATTTTTTATTTATTGTAGAGACAATGTCTCGTCAAGTTGCCTGGGCTGGTCTTGAACCTGTGGACTCAGGCAATCCACTCACCTTTGCCTCCCAAAGTGCTGGGATTACAGGCTATGCCCCCAAACTTGGCCCACACAGGTTTTAATATCAGATTGACTTAGATTATATCCTGACTCATCCTATTGCTAGATGTGTGAATTTAGGCAATTACAAAACCCCATTGAACTTCCGTTTTTCACCTGGAAATTGAAGACAATAATACCTACCCCATAAGGCTTTAAATAAGATAAAATAAAATTACGGCCGGGCTCAGTGGCTCAGCCTGTAATCCCGCGCCTTGGGAGGCTGAGGTGGGTAGATTGCCTGAGCCCGCGGGTTCGAGACCCGCCTGGGCAACTTGGCGGGACCTCATTTCTACAATAAATCAAAAAATTAGCCGGGCATGGTAGTGCGCGCCTGTAGTTCCAGCTACTTGGAAGGCTGAGGCGGAAGGATCGCCGGAGCCCAGCAGGTCGAGGCTGCGGTGGCCAGCAGCAGCCACTGCACTCCAGTCTGGGCGACTGAGTGAGACTCCAACTCAAAAAAAAAAAAAAAGTATGTACAAAGAATGATAACCCAGTCCCCTTTCTTAATATTCAATTTATGATGTTATAAATTATTGTCCTAAGACTATTAGATCTGCCCACCTATTTACAAAACTTGATTTCTTCTGAATGTAACAATTTAATACAAATTTGAATATTTTTCAGAGGTCCTGATAATATTTTTCAACAAGTCAGATTTGCTGGATGTGTGGTTTCTAGATGCTCCCAATATCTAGGCATCTTGATGATTCACATATCTAATATGGTGATATATTTTTTCTCTGAAGAAAGATTCACCATATTAAGTGTTATTTCCACATTTGGCAGAATGAACAGCAATTGTGGTAGCTAGTCTCCAAAGATGGTCCTCAATGGACTATGCTTCCTAGTTCACCATGCAATGTAGTCTAGTACAATATTGACTCTGGATTGGCCCTCTGATTCACTAAGTAATACAATGCAGTGGAAATGACACTGGGTCAATAATTGGACCCAAGTCTTAAGAAAACCTATTTCTACTTTTTTTATTTTGGGAATCTGCCATTTAAGAAATCCAGTTACCTTACTGGAAATAATCACATAGAGAGGCAGACCTCAGCCTATGTAGAGTGAGAATGTGGTCTAGCTATCCCAGCATCCCACCTGAAGTAACCTTCCTGCTGTCCCTGCCAAGGCACCAGATTTGTGAATGAGCCATCTTGGGCATTACAGCCCAGATAATCCCTTTAATGAATGACTCAGCCTCAGTGGGCATCAATGGAACCATTGAGCCACATTACTGAGCCCAGCCAACCCACAAAATTGTGAGAAAAAATCAACATGGTTATCATTTGGCGTGATTTGCCACCTAGCAATAAATAACCAAAATGAAATTGTCCTCTTTTTGTGTTTGCACGTTGTACTGTTCAAAGCATTCAAACAAGACTAAGTCATGTGGATGCTTGAATTTACTTCTCTTGCTTACCTCATGCACATTGTGCTGAGAACCGGACTGAAAGAAGTTTTTGATAAAGAAATTGTAATTTCTCATATGCTTTTTCCTAGGGGTAACTTTATCATTGGAAAGAAAGACAATTTAGAGTTTTCTGTTCTTTGAAGGTAGAGCAGGTGATGCACTGCTGTTCTGTGGCATTACTTTGTTTCCCTGAAGCAATGTCTCATGTAGGTCCCTGAAGCAGTAATATGTGTCTTTAGCAGTGATTTTTGTGAGAGAGCATTAGTTGTTGACAATTCATGCAATAATGCTGAGTGAGATATACTACAGTGAAGCTCACCTGAAAGAGTGTTTCATTATTATCATTGCATGTGTGTGCATTTGTGCGTGTGTGTGTGTGTGTGTGTTTTACTCAGGACATAGATAGGCTGACCTACTTAATTCTGGCCAAGTGAAACAGGTTGGGAGGGTCCAAAAACTGCATACTGTACGAAAAATGTATGAGATCAGTGGGTGGAAACCTGAGGAAGACCCAGATTAAGTAGCTGAAAGATAAAGGCGTTTTATTTCAAGTGATGGGAGTAAGTAACAGGAACGGTATTAGCTTCAGAGTCTATGATGGGAGGAAAATGGGATTTCAGAGTCAAAGATACACAAATCCATACAGAAAGGGAAAAATCAGCAGGAAGCAGACTCCAGGCTGCAATGTGGGGATTGGACTTCCAATCTCCTGAGTGGGGTGTATATGGGTACCAGGGATGCTACGACTTATTTTTTGTAGTAAAAGTAAAACAAAGATGGCTAGTGAAAAGTCCCACAATTCTGTTCTCTGAGAATGGTGAGTTCTAGAATGTTGTACTGTGGAACCTGCTATAGTGGAAGTCAGTGGCTTAACTCTGCAGGGAGGAGCATTGGAAAGGTGAAGTCAGATTTGAATGGGCCTGTGAAAAGTCAAATATTATACAGAATGTGCCTAGAAATAAAGTCCTAAATCCTAGCAGTGTAAGGGTCTTGTGAGTTTCTGAACTCTTCCCCAGCCTCCAGGAGCTAAAGTGAGAAGTATGTGGAGAGAGGGGGAAGCCTTGAAGGTGCACAATAGCCCGGAAACAGCATGGTCTTTGGTGTGAGACACAGCTTAATTCCAGCTGGGTCACTACTAGCTAGGTGGCTGTGATCAAGTCACCTGAGTCAGTGAGGAATGTATTTGCCTGTCTGGAATAGAAGTCTGACCAAAAAGGCTTAACCAAAAAGAGGCTTATTTTGTTCACATAACTAGAAATCCATGACTCAGTAGTCCAGGACTAGTGCAACTGCTTGCTGGCTCCTTGAAGTTTTTTCCTTCACAAACCTCAGCATGTGGCTTCTGACATCATGGCCTCAAGATGGCTATTCCACTTCCAGGCATCACTTCCTGCAGGGAATAAGAGCAAAATGACCTCCTCATGAGGTTTTTTTTCATTTTGGGGGAAATGTAACCTCTTCCCAGTTCATTTTGCACATACATTATTTCATTTCATTTCACACACAAACACACCTTTGAACACACTCTTGGCCATCTAAAT
Organism: Tarsius wallacei; assembly: GCA_963574415.1. Taxonomy (NCBI): domain Eukaryota; kingdom Metazoa; phylum Chordata; class Mammalia; order Primates; family Tarsiidae; genus Tarsius; species Tarsius wallacei. The sequence goes on from CAUYQG010032477.1 coordinate 20,548, forward strand.
ACGGAGATTTGGGGAAAGTCAGTATTTTTAACTGGGTGTGTTTTCACTCCAAATTCTCAAATTTCTTCTTTTGGAAGAAGAAAGAATGGACAAACAAAACAGATGCTATTTTTTTTGTTCATAATTCAAAGCAACACATCCGTGGAAGAAGGATACAAGACAGAGGGCACACCATCTCCAAAATGTAAGCTTCATGAGTAGAGGAATTTTTTTTCTGTCTTGTGACTGTTGTATCACCAGCACCCAGAACAGCATCCTCACTAAGTGTTTACTGAATGAATGAAATGTAGAGATAAAAGTAAGTGTGCAGTGCAAGGGCTGGAACACAGAGGAAACTCAGTGGACACTGTTGTTATTACTGAGTCTGCCTGTGGTTTTTGCCAGTGTCATTTCAGAGGCTGCTAGGTAGTATAGAGCTGTAGCAGAGGCAAGCATTCCAAAAAGAGTTGTTTACTGAAGTGAGATAAGTGGAGAATCGCGAATTGGTCTAAGAATGGGGTCTTCCTCAGTGTTATCAACCTTGAGTTCAAACAAAAGTTGGATTATTCTGTTTCGTGTTGCTATAAAGAGGTACCTGACGCTGCATAATTCATAAAGAAAAGGGGTTTGTTTGGCTCACAGTGCTGGGTTTCTGGTTGAGCCCCAGTGAGCATACAATCATGGCAGAAGGCAGAGAGGTAGTCACACGTGTCACACAAGAAGAGTATGAGCAAGAGGAAGAAGGGGAGTGCCAGGCTCTTTCAAACAACCCGCTCTAGGGGAACTGAGAAAATGAAATGCAGGGTAATGACCGGAAGCCACAGCCACAGGCACAAAATAACTTTAAAATCTCATTTTAGCTTAAGCATTTATGTCAGTCTTCCAGTCTACTCTTCCATGAAAACAATGTGCGTTTTTTCCTTCAAATATCTTAATAAAATTTATACTTAAGGGATATGCTTGTTTTAATCTCATGACTGCCTGTCACCTGCCACTGTATTTGGCTTGATTGTCCCTGGGGGTCTCCTCGCAGTTTTCTCCCCAGAATAGGCAGGAGCTAAATGAAACTAAAGGCAAAGGGATGTGGCTTCTTTAAGCAGCATTTACTCTTTCAACTTCTTCTAACTTCCCTTCCTCACCCTAATCTCCTCTGCAGAAAAGAATGAGACCAGGAGAGAAAGGAGAAAAGTGTATTGATGATCTAGTATTTCTGGCTAGCATTTATGAGCTTACTCATAAGGGCACCAGACCATTTGTGAGGGGTCTACTCTCATGACCCAAACACCTCCCACTAGGCTCCACCTCCAAAATTGGGAATCACATTTCAACATGAGATGTGAAGGGAACAGCAATCCAAACTGTATCAAAAGTTATTGTCCCTTTTCCTAATCCAACCAGCAAAAACCTTAACTTTCTCAGAGAGCCAATATTACCTCAATATGTCAATTGTTTTTTATTTTTTTAAATCTCCACCTGGAGTTAAAGTCTCCAGGAAGGCAACAAGGTTCAAGAGACCATGAGCTATCATCACAATACACAGTTGTATTCTTGAGTGTTAGAGCTGGACTAATATTTAAAGAGTATCTATTTCATTGTTGAGACAAAAGCAGTGAGAGTCTGATTTGCCCCAATTTACGTTAGTAGCTCTGGACACAGTCAGAAGGGGACCCTAGCTCTTCCAAATACAGGACAGAGCTTTCTCCTCTCTGTCCATCTCCACGGCCTGCTAATGCTCTCCAGTTTGTCCTGCCCAACTGCCAGGCCACCTCCCATGGTCAGATATGCTGAGTGAATGTCACCTCAGTTGCAGAATGGCCCCTTCTTTGAGAGGCTTACCACAATATGACATCCTTCTTGGGACTGGACACAGCGATGGTCATGAACAGGACCCCAGCCCTGAGTGGGCTCCTTTCTGCTTTTCTCTTCAGGGTCCAGCCTTCCTCATTGGTCCTACATCATCACCATTCATTCCCTCCTAAACCCACTCCTCTGAAAATGCTGTCATCACATCATCAGGGACCTCAGACTTGTCAAATCTGATGGATACTCTTCTGAACTTATCTTACTCTAATACTTCTGAAAAATTTTTACTAAAATATTTCTGATATCAGAAGAGAAATATCATGAGCCCCAGGAAATGTGGAGTGGAAGCCACAGCCACAGGCACAAAATAACTAAGTTTCATTTTAGCTTAAGCATTTATGTCAGTTTTCCAGTCTACTCTTCTATGAAAACAATGTGTTTTTTTCTTTGAGTATCTTAATAAAATTTATACTTAAGGGATATGCTTGTTTTAATCCCATGGCTGCATGTCATCTGTCACCTATATTTGGTTTGAATGTCATAACCCTAACCAGGGTCCCTGGGGGTATCCTCAGCAGTCAGTTTTCTCCCAAGAATAGGCAGGAGCTAAATAAAACTTAAAGGCAAAGGGGTGTGACTTCTTTAAGCAGCATTTACACTTTCAACTTCTTCCAACTTCCCTTCCTCATCTTAATCTCCCCTGAAGAACAGAATGAGGCTAGGGAAGAAATGAGAAAAGTGTATTGATGTTCTGAGTCCCTTGTAAAACAGAATGAGGCCAGGGAAAAAAGGAGAAAAGTATATGGATGATCTAGCATTTTTGATTGGCTAATGTACTGCCTTTTTTAGTCACAGCAGCTGGGCTCCCATCGAAGGAGGTTAAGCAGACTGGTGCACCCCTTGAAGTCCCGGGTGAAAGCTGCCGGTGAAGCTCCTGCATTGGGGATGACACATCACATGCTTTCACTCAGCTGAGTGTGTCACTCAGGGAAATGACAACCAGAGGCTTGTGTTGTACCCAGACCTTGTTTCCAGAGAGTGGGCCATGTCTTCCCTCTGTCCTCAAAGCCATCCCACTCCCTTCTCTGTATTTTAAATACTCTGTATTGACAAGAACCACACACAAAAAACTTTTTGGGATATACTCAAGTCATCATTTATGCTTAAGATTTTAATGGATATGTTTTTGAAACCATCTTAGCTGGTTTTTAGATTTGAACCTACTGCATATTTTCTCTTGGTAACACAAGTAACTTCCCACTTTAAACCCTTAATAAGCAACCATTCATGTTATATTTTCACAGAATTTTTGAATGAAATGTAATGGGCAGTAAAAAGGAGGTCTTCAACTCATCAAGATTCCTCCCAAACTATTTTCCTACTTAAAGAACAAAACAAAACATAGTGCGTTGATTAGAATTAAGTTCAGCTGGGAGAAACAGAACACGAAAGCAAAACATTACTGGTGTAATGAGACAGATATTGATTTCTCTGTGTTGTGAAAGTCTGGAGGTGTGTGTTTGAGAGCTGTTATGGCTGCTCTGCTCCACAAAGTCCTCTGGGATGCATGCTGCCCAAGTTCACTGCTCCACTCACCAAGGGGTGGCCCTTATCTTCATGGACATAGTAGTTAGTGTCCAAGCTCTGCATTGCAGACGGAGGCAAGAATGAAGTACATGCAAAGGCTGAGTTAACTGCCTCTTAACAGAAGTTCTGCGGTATCGTCACAGAGCATTTTCCCTTTTATCCCATTGGTGGACTTTAATTACACAGCCACACCAATTGCATGGGAGGCTGGGAAGTGCACCATTTTTATTTGGGGTAGCCAAAACTCCTAGTTTTAGAAGAAGCAGAGAATGATTAGCACACTCTGTCCCCCACAAACTTATTCAGTCTTGGAAGTATTTCTCGCTATTTTATATTTGTAGTTCCTGACACCGATCTTAGTTTTCCTGCCTTTTCTGTGGCTCAGACTCCTCTGCAGACAAATTTTCTTCTAGACTCCCCTCAACGTTAGCATTCACCAGCATTTGGTCCTTGGGTGCTCTTTTTTTTCTTACTCTGTGGACTATCTTGCATGACGACATCAAATTGGTGCCTTTCACGACCCAAGTTTTACAAACCTACATCTCTCTCCAAAATATTGTTTTCCTAAGTTCCAGATTTATATGTCCCCACTTAAATATACAATAAGGAACTCAAACTCAGTACATACAAAATTAAACTCATCATCTTTCTCACCTGAACTTTCTCTTTATATGACATTATTGTCTAACCACATGGTCACTAAAACTAGAATTCCAGGATATGCATGGAATTATCCTTTTCCTCTCTCACACAGTTTCAATGTCCATTTTCATTCTTTTTTTTCCACCCTTCTTGCTTTTGCTTTAGTTATTATAGCGAACATCTATCAAGCATTTGCACAAAAAGTTCTACTGATAAAAACATATTACATATTTTAATTTATCAAATCTTCAAACATTTCTACAATTATTATTACCCCATTTTTGAGATGAGGAAATTTGGGAACAGATAAGTCAAGCAACTTTCCCAAATGTCATACATTGAGTAAATGGTAAAACTGGGATTTAAGCTCAGGCAGTCGACTCTAGATTACTCTCTCTTAATTGCAATAGCTTCCTGTTTTAGCCCCTCATTGTCTATTTCTTTTATGATGATAGAAGACTTTCAATTAGTTTCTCTTCTCTAGTCTCACTAGCTCCTTCCCCAAATTCCATCTTTCATATGAATAACTACCAAGTAGTCTTTCTAAAACACAGCCTGATCTGCTACCTAAAATCCATCAGTGTTTCTCCATCACTTTCAGGCTGAAGTTCCAACTCGTTAATGATGCACAAGGTCCTTCTTGATCTGGCCCCTGCATACCTTTACAATCCCTTTTGGAGTTTCCTCATAGACACAGTCCCATCCAGCCATACTAGACCACATTTCTTGGTAGACCTCAGCCCCTGCATCAATCTCCTTACTTTTGTACTCACTCAGAGTTCCTATTTCAAGAGCAGGTTATTATGGGAATCGCTCAAAGCTCCCCAAGAGCAGAATAGGTGTCTCTGTGCTTTATAGCTCTATTATTGTACTTTTCACATAGTATGATAAATGAGAATTCATCTTTCTCTCTCTCCCTTGCTGGCCCATATAAGTTCCTGTATCTGCAGTACCTACCAAAGTAGTTGGTGCATAATACTCAGTAAATTGTTTTCAAATGAAGATGAACTAAAGAATGTAAGTTTATTCCACTTTCCTAAACAAAGCCTAGGACAAGAAGATTCCTTGAATATCATTGACTTTACCCTGGTTTACATACCTGCAGGGGAAATTCATCTTGGAGTGAGGTCAGAATAACACAGAGCCTACTTGATTTAGTATGATGTTATCTTGGGGATGGACATGAGGTACTGAAAATAAGGATGAGTTGGACCAAGAAGAGGAGCGTGAGTATATTTACATCAGTAAAGGGAGCAATTTGCAACATAAGAGTAATGATACCAGGACATAAAATCAATATTTTGGGGAATTGTTTTTAAAGAGTCTAACTACAGAAATTTAGAGGGGTGCATTTTTTTCTCTTCTGCATGGCAATTGCTTTCTGGGGAAGCCAGTGAAGAAATTCATAGGTTGCAGAATTTTTAAAAAGAACACCGTAGTTTTATTTATTTTATAGGATTCTAATGCCTTTATGACAGGCAGCCACAGATGGAATTACCTTCACTGGTCTTGGTTCAGTCCCTTCTCTGCTCCTAATCACCCCCTGCAACCTCATACATTAGATAGAGCAATTGTCCTTCACCAGTAAAGAAAAGCAGCTGAGAGTTATGTTACCGTGGAAACCGAATCACTTTTTGCTGGAAGACACATCGCTTCATCTGCACTATTATGAAGCAGAATATATTGGTAGGGCTGAGAAGGGAATCAAATATTCTGCCTGTCTGTGTTATATTTGGCCTTTGAGTGAATAAATGACTTTCGATTAGAGTCCGTAAATATCTTTTAACTTTAATAATTATTATTAGAGCCTCAACAGAATTTTACTTGGAAAACAGTAAAAAAATGATTCTGCTGTTAAGGGGAGAGCTATAAATTCTTTCAAAATAGACCATTTCTGCTAAAGAAAATGAGAATTTGCAATTAGTGGTTTCAGTGTGTGAAATAAGTGTTGTAGTCCTTTGTTTTTTGACTTTCTGATTTGATCATTAGATTGGTGAAGGTGTCTACTTCTTTCTTTCTTTGGTCTCTACTTTTTACTTCTTTGCAGTGAACATACATGCTTACAACTTCATCTTGTGTTGGGCTGCATGTATTCAGATCCACTGTTCTTGACTTTCTGTTGAGCCTCCATCTAACCCTTCTCCACACCCATTTCTGGACTTTAATTCCCCCCTCTTGTCAAAGCTCCCACTCCTATTTGCTACCTGGCTCTGGTACTGGGAGCCTCCCTTTACCTTATTACCAATTTTAAATTCAATCATGTCCTAATTGATTTTCTTTTCTTCTTAACTACTCAAAAGCTCTTACTATTTGTGTTGCTGTGTTTAAGAGAAAATCTACAAGACCTACACTAGTAGAAAAATGAATTCTGCAAAATCTCAGAAGCAAATCAAGAATCCCTCACCCCTTCAGCTCCAAAGTTATTCACAGTGATTGAGTTTCCTTACAGGTTCAAAAAATCACTATTAAAATAAACAAACATCTTAAAACACATACACTCATATACATTACCTCACAGTATATATATTCACAGGAAAATTCCATATAATGGAAGAGATAAGTAAGTCTTTTATTAGCCGAATATAAATTAGAAAAGAATGGGATACTTTAAAAGTACTAGTGTTTTAATTCTAAAGGTAGTAAAGCCACCCTAAGAGACAAATGATAGTTATTGAGCAAATAGTCATTAAAAGACAATTTCATCCATCATCCCATGTAATGCTTAAATTAATCTCAATAGCTACTATAGATACTATCACTTTTATTTTACAAATAAAATAAGGGAACTAAGGCTCAAAAATATTTTTAAAGCCATTCTCAAGGTCACCACGCAAACTAAATGTTTTCTGATTCTGAATTTAATGTTCTTTCCAATTGTGTCACCTCATACAGTGTCCAGCACAACTCTGATGTACGTGTGTGGGGAGGAGCAGGGGAGGACTGAAATCCAAGGGAAAAAATGAGAATATGACCTCTAATCCTGGCTTTCTCACCTTCTGACAAATCATGTATTTGTTTCAAACTCAGATTTATTCATCCTCCATTAATATGAACAAACAGCCTCTTATCTCTTTATGTATTAGAGAGTTAAGCAGGTAATGTGTGCAAAACATGTTGAAATTACTAAGGACACTTCTATTCCTATAGGAAGAAAAGTAACTCTGATTACTAAAATAGGTCCACATTAATAGGTCCACATCACTGTCAATCAATGCAGCCATCCTAATTAATTCAGTCTCCAAATCATAATCAATTTCCAATTTTCAATTGAGATTGCAAAATTTTAAGAGCTGACTCTGTCACATATTTTTTCGGTATCTCCTAAATCATTTATACAGTTCTGAGTTGGATATAGGATGCTTACTATTCATTCTTAAGTGGTAGAATGGGTGATTAAATCAAACTATTGTCCAACATCTACTTGAGCTACCACTTATGGACTCAATTTTATCACAACAACAAAAAGAATTCATTAAATGTATGGACACAATTAGCCCAACTTTATGAAGATGCAGTCATAACCTTAGTTCACAGTATTATCCAATTGATATTTAAAAGGAATAATAGCTTATTCTTTTTATTATCACATATAAGAAAATATTTTATTTCTCTAAACTACATTCCTTGCCTTTCAGAGAGACTCTGGAAATATTAATGGAATAAATCTTGAAAAATAACTTAACCTAGCACCTGAAATTTCACTTCCTGTACCTTTAGTAAATTAACAAAAGCTACTCCATTTTGAACATCTCCTATATACATATATTATACTCTGAGCTTTACACATACCACCTCTTTTAACTTTTATAATGACCCTATGAAATTGAATCTATTGTTGTCAGCATTTGATAAATGGGGAAACAGGTTCAGAGATTTTAAATAACTTGCAAAAGTCACAAAACCAGTCTAACAAAGCCTGACTCAAATGCATGCAGACCAACTCTAAACTGTTGTTCTTAACCATGATTCTGCATACCAATCTTGTGCTAGTCACCTTTGAAAAAACCAGTTGTCTTTTGCTGCCCAGCTCTGTTACACTCTTCATCCTTTGTTTTATTTTTTAAAAGGAAGGAAGGAAAGAAGAGGAGAAAAAAGGAGAGCACAAAGAAGAAAGGGAGAGAGGGAGGGAAGAAAAAGGAAAGGAATATAAGAAAAGAAAAAAAAATCTCTCAATGTTTCCAACCTTCAAATCACCTGTGGATAAAGCGGGACCCATCCAACTTTTTGACATTTGTCGACATTGTTGAAAATAACTATGTGAGGTGCCATCTTGCTCTAATGGTGTCATTTTTATCTGTTTTTCCTTTATCAGGAGAAGTATTCTTGCAAATTAAAGGCCCATTGGAAGATATTTATAAAATCTACTGCTATCACCATGATGAAGCACATCGTGTACTGGAGTCCTATGAAAAGAAAGAAGAGCTGAAGCAACATTTGAGTCACTGTATCCTGTCCTTAAAGTGAGGCCTTTTCAAATGATGAATCCCATCTACTCTCAGTTGCCTAGCGGGGAACATTTTAAGTGGATGTAGATGAAAAGTCTCACATAGATCCTATGTTTTATGAGGCTTGCTGGGAGCTCTGCTTTGCATTCTCTTTATAAAAAGCTGACATGCCAGAGGCCCTGATTGACTTTTTTCTCCCCCTGCAAGGATGACTAAAAATAACATGGGAGAAGATTTAGGACTCTGTAGAGATTGAAAAATGCAATATCAAAAGTTGAACTGTGGAAGAAAAACCCCTTCTTAAAGCTACTGTAGCTTTCCTGCTCCCAGATATCCACATAGTTTAAGGAACACGTGAGACAACACGTGGCCCTTTGTCCACTGGAACACATAGGTTAATAAAGTTAGTGGACTGCCCTGTGACTTTCTGAATAGTCTTCTTCTTTCCCCAAATTTATTGTGGGGAGATTGGCAAAGACTAGTCAGGCCTTGCTAACGTTAGTTTTAGGACAGTCATTCCTGCCTTCCTCATCCTTAAAACTAATGGGGGATGCTACAAAATATCCTTTTTTTTTTTCCCCTATAAGAAATATCTATTAACTATAAACATCTGAAAAATGTGAGAATGTATAAGATAAAAAATCCCTTGCTATTCCACCATCTATTGATATCTTTCTTCTTAAAAACCACTTTCTTCTGATTTTATTTATATGCATAAATGTGGACATAGGTTTGGACTGATTCTTTTGAATGAGATAGTGTCTTACTATATATGTGATTTCCTTCCTTATGAAGTTTAAAGCCAAAATTGCTGTCCTACTCCACATCTTACCCAGTGTTTTTCTTATGATCTTTCACTTTTAAGAATTATCCACCGTCAAATGATCTGGATTAGACCAGTAATGAACCAACCAGAAAGAGAGCTGTGGTGTCAAGAAACACCAATCTCTAGCACACCTCTCCTGTACACTATTGGCGGGCAGGGGAAATGGGGTCCTAATGTGGCACAAGAGATTTGTAGCTGCAGTAAAGTGAAACCAGGACATTAAATGAGACTACTCTAGAGAAAGCATTTCCAGGCTAGAACTGAGTTTGAAAGTGAGTTTACACTAAGCTCAATGAATTTTTCTTTTGATAGATGAATAAAATTTCAACTTTATTGCCCTCTACTGGTCAGTAAATTACTACAGTTTTCAACCATTCTGCATGCCATGGAAGTAACTATATTCAAGTCACCAAATCACAGGCATTTATTTAGTGCTTGTGCTATGGCACGCATAGTTCTGGGTGCTAAGAATATAAAAATAAATAAGACTTAGACTCTGCCCACAGGGAGTTCAATGTGATAAGACAACTCTTTAAAATGATATGTAATAAGCGAGTAGCTTCAGTTAGTTATTTCTTACTATTTTCAGTTAAGTTTAATGTCGGTATATTAATTCAAAGAAACATTAAAGTTCAAAGTCATGTCCAGGTTAATAAATTCACATATTCACATATTAGGAGCAAAGTCTTTTCAATGCACAAGTTACTTTTCTGTGGGAAAAATAATGATGTTTTCCTGGTTGTGGATGTCTGATCCAATAAATGACTATCTTGAGCCATTTTTTTCTTCTTTGGTTTCTAGAAATAAAAGAGAGAAATATCAAGATAATTAAACAATTAGCACCTTTGATTATCACCCCAATGCCAGCCCTGGGATGGGAAGTCCTTACCTGAAGAGGATGTGGGTAATCTTTGGGCATGTGCTCCTTACTGTTCACCAGAAATGAAGCTCTCTCTTAAGAGGGAAATAAACACTCCTTTTATTCATTAAGTTCTTGATTCCTAAGAGAAAGAAATAAACTCTGACAGAATATTCCACTAGACAGTATAGTTTAGTATCATACCCTCCAAAAGCAGCTAAGGCAGAGGTAATTTTGAAACCTCATGAAGTCCCAATTACTGAAAATTGCTTTCAGACCTAATGGCTTTTTTGGTCCTTCTTCTGAAAGCTTCAAGTTACTGCCCCAGTGATGCGCCAAATTTTGTATGTTCAGAACTATTCTGATTTTAGGCAATAATTTCAGTCCCTGGAAGGTGTTAAGTTTTAGAAAGCACCAAATCCAAAAGGAGCAATATTGGCAGAACTATATCTTAAGGGAAAGAGAATCAAAATAAAATAGCTTAAGTTAGAGCTATTTTCCCAAAAGTTGGCTTTCCATGAAAATAAAGTTAATGATGAATTGTACTGGTCTGCTTGAAGGCCAAGAGCAGTAGAATTATTGACATTACTATAATACTGACCTCAATTGAGCTAAGCTTTAAATTCTGCGAAACAGGTTCTCAAACAGGTTTATAGGCCAAAGAGAGTCTGGAACACCCTAAGGGCTTCGTTTCCCTTGCCAAGTAATCAGTCAATGCTCTTACTGTCACTCTGCCTTTTCCTTGTGGCTAAATAACACAGTCCAAGTGCAGTTGCCAATTTCTAATAAATATTAGGTGTGCCTCCATTTTAAACAGCGCAAGGGACTTTGGAACAAATTGGTTTGAAGCAGTATCCATGAGAGAGGTGGTGTCATGCCTCAGTAGCTAAAGAGGATTTTAAGCAACTTAGGTTGTATTTGACCAAAATTGAAATATGTTTATTGAGGGGCCCAAAATTGAAATATTATTGAGGGCCTAATAAGTATTTACTAGGAATGCAGGACAAAGCTAAAAACATATTTAATTTTTTTTTTCTTATTATAAAGATGTGGGGTACGATTCAGGGTTAGGTATACAAACATTGATTATGCAGGTACCCTTGATGAGATATGACCCTCCCTCCCCTGGCAATTTCCCTCACTGCCAATGCTCCCCCCACCCCACAGTTTCCCACCACTGCCAATCGCTTTCTTATAGTATTATAATTGTTCAGGTCTGCTTATGAGTGAGAACATATGATATTCTATTCTTTGTTTCTGTGATAGATCACTGAGTATGATCGACTCTAAATTCATCCAAGTTGCTGCAAAGTCCATATGTTTGTCCTTCTTTATGACTGCATAATACTCCATTGTATATATGTACCACATTTTTTAATTCAGTCCAGCTTTAATGGGCAACATTGTTAGTTCCATGTTTTTGCTATTGTGAATACAGCTACAACAAACATATGTGTGCAGGTATCTTTTTTGAAGAATGATTTGAGTTCCTCCGGGTATATTCCCAATACGGGAATTGTTGGGTCATATGGAAGGTCAATTTCTAGTTCTTTCAGATACCACCACACTGTCTTCCAAAGAGGCTGTACTAGCTTGCATTCCCACCAGCAGTGTAGAAGCATTCCTTTTTCTCTGCAGCCTCACCAGCATCTGTTGTTTTCTGTTTTATTAATGTTGGCCATTCTTACTGGGGTTAGGTGGTATCTTGATGTGGTTTTGATTTGCATTTCTCTGAGGATGAGTGAGGCTGAGCACTTTTTCATGTGTCTGTTGGCTGCCCGTATATCTTCTTTTGAGAAGTGTCTATTCATGTCTTTTGCCCACTTTTTAATGATTGTTTTTTTCCTTTCGGCGCATTTGAGTTCATTGTGGATCCTAGATGCTAGGCCTTTGTCAGATATACAGTAGGCAAATATTTTCTCCCATTCTGTGGGCTGTCTCCCTGCTCTCTTGATGGTTTCTTTTGCTTTGCAGAAGCTCATTAGTTTGATAGGGTCCCACTTGTCTACCATATTTCTTAAGGTATGGGCATTTAGGGTTCTGAATAGGAATTGGTTGCCAGTTCCAATTTCCATAAGGGTGCCTCCTGCGTTTTCCAAGATTCTTATAGTTTGAGGTTTTATATTTAGGTCTGTGATTCATTGAGAGTAATTTTTGTGTATGGTGATAGGTAGGGGTCCTGTTTCAGTCTTCTGCATGTGGTCAGTCAGTTTTACCAGCACCATTTACCATTTCATTTAGGTTCTCCTCTCCCCAGTGGTTGTTGTTGGAGTCTTTGTCAAAGATGAGTTGATTGAGAAATTGAGGCTTTGCTTCCAGAATCTCTATCCTGTTCCATTGTTCTATGTGCCTGTTCTTGTATCAATACCAGGCTGTTTAGATTACTGTAGCCTTATAGTAAAATTTGAAGTCTGGAAGTGTAATACCTCCTGCTTTGTTTCTTTTACTAAGGATTGTTTTGGCTATTCAAGGTAGTTTATGTTTCTATATGAATTTCCGTATTGTAATTTCCAGGTCTGAGAAGAATGATGTTGGTAATTTAATGGGTATTGCGTTGAATCTGTAGATTGCCTTTGGTAGGATGGACATTTTGACAATTGATTCTTCCTATCCATGAGGATGGAATATCATTCCATTTGTTTGTGTCTTCTTGGATTTCTTTGAGCAGTGTTTTGTAGTTCTCATTGTAAAGGTCTTTCACTTCTCTGGTTAGGAAGATGCCAAGGTGTTTCTTTATTTCTTATTTATTTATTTATTTATGGCTATTGTGAAAGGGATTGTGCTTTTTATTTGGGTCTCTGCCTGCTTGTTGTTGGTGTATAGGAATGCAACTGTCTTATGCACATATATTTTGAACCCTGAGACTTTGCCAAAGTCCTTTATCAGTGCAAGCAGGCTTTTGACAGATTCTCTTGGATTTTCAAGGTATAAGATCATATCATCAGCAAAGAGGGATAACTTGACTTCCTCTTTTCCTATTTGGATACCCTGGATTTCCTTCTGTTGTCTAATTGTTCAAGCTAGGACTTCCAACACAATGTTGAATAAGAGGAGTGCAGTGGGCGGCCTTATCTTGTTCCAGTTTTCAGGGGAAATGTTTCCAGTTTCTGTCCATTTAGCAATATGTTAGCTGTAGGTTTATTGTAGATGGCACTTACTATTTTGAGGTATGTTCCTTCTATACCTAGGTGTTTGAGGGTTTTTATCAAGAAGGGATGCTGGATTTTATCAAAAGTTTTTTCTGCATCTAGTGTATAATCACATGGTTCTTGTTTTTGCATCTCTTGATGTATTTAATTACATTTATGGTCTTGTGAATGTTGAACTAGCCTTGTATCTTGAGGATGAAGCCAACTTGATCATGATGGATGATTGTTGAGATGTGTTTTTGGATCCAATTTGCTAGAATCTTATTGAGACTTTTGCATCTATGTTCATAAGGGATATTGCCCTATGGTTCTCTTTTTTTGTTGTTGAATCTTTACCCAGTTTGGGTATCAGTGTGATGTTAGCTTCGTAAAATGATTTGGGGAGAATTTCGTCTTTCTCAAACACTTTCAAAAGGATTGATATCAGTTCCTCCTTGTACATTTTGTAGAATTCTGCTGGAAAGCCATCAAATCCAGGGTTGTTTTTTGTTTGTTTGTTTGTTTGTTTGGAGGTAGTTTTTCTTACGACAGAGTCAATTTCCTGGGTTGTTATTGGTCTATTTAGTGTCTCAATGTCTTCTTGTTTCAACATGAGCAGGTTGTGTGATGTCAGAAAGTCCTCCATTTCATTTAGGTTATTAAGTTTTCTTCCATATAGGTATACATAGTAATCTCTGATCATCTTTTGTATTTATTCAGGGTCAGTTGTGATTTGATCTTTTGTATTTCTGATTGTGTTTATTTGGGCTTTTTTTCTCTTTTTCTTGGTCATTTTGGCTAGGGGGCCCATCAATCTTGTTAATTCTTTCAAGAACCAGCTTTTTGTTTTGTTGATGTTTTCTATGATTTTTTTGTCTTCTCTGTCCCATATTTGGGCTCATATTTTGGTGATTAGGATTCTTCTGTTAAAGT
>CAUYQG010032478.1:0-16821 GCA_963574415.1 Tarsius wallacei
TTTGAAAGCTAACTCTTTTTTTGGGTGGGGGGATCTGCAACAGAGCTTCACCCATGGTAAGCACTCACAGCCTTGATGGGATGCTTCTAAAGTGTTCTGCCCATCAGGGAACTTAAATGAAAAGACCTTGAAGGATACAGACTGGGTTTGAAGGCCTGTGCTTACAATCTGGACGTGGACTATTCCCCCTCCCCTTTCTCAGAAGGAGCCCCTAGCCAAGGCCGGTCTCTGAAGGAGATACGTATTCCCAGTAACGAGTCACAGGGTACAGGTCATTGAGCAGAGTTGAAAGCCATGTGGTCATCACGTGTAATCAATGTAATGTAACAGGCAGAAATCTGATTCACTGACTTGCTTGCTTATAACACGGTTTGGCGTACTGCCCGAAAGTGCGGTTTATTTCTGCACCGACCCAACGCCATCGGTGCCCCCTGGGTGGACCTCCTCCTCACTGACCCGTCACCATCAGTGCTCCCTGTAAGTGCTAGTAAACCAGTGCCTTTTCCTGCTGGACCTCTGGGTGACTTCTTTGGAACAGGTAAAGAACCCTAGGTGCAAGCCCTCTCAGCTCTGGGGTTGCCACGTTATAAGGCAGTTCAAAGGTAACTTGCCAGTGGGATAAATATTGTGAACAAAGCTAGGAAGATACAGCATTTGTATACGCAGACGGTGTAAGAAGATGAAGAAAAATTAGACATGAGCTTGAAGGGACCCATGATTTTTTTAAAATTCTATTTTAAAGAGGAACATAATTTTGTCTATTGATTGGACCTGTGGTTCTCAATCTTGGTGGCACATTAGAATCCCTTGTTGCATGTTTAAAACTTCCTTTGGGTGTTCAAACACTACAGCTTGGTCTGAGGTGAAGCCTCAGGCATCTTTTTTTTTTTTAAGCAAAGTTCTCCAGATTTTTTTTTTTTTTTTTGAGTTGGAGTCTCATTCTCTCACCCAGACTGGCATTGAGTGACACAATCATGGCTCACTGCAGTCTCAACCTCCTGAGCTCAAGCAATCCTTCCATCTCAGCCTCCTGGGTAGCTGGGACTACAGGTGCGTGCTACCACGCTCGGCTAATTTTTTTTTTTTAACTGTAGAGACGAAGTCTCTCCAAGTTGCCTGGGCTAGTCTCGAACCTACGGGCTCCCAAAGTGCTGGGATTACAGGCTGAACCACCGAGCCCAGCCTCCAGTGTTTTCCTGAAGCCATTTGTTAGTTGTTATCAAGCGAGTTTTGTGAATGTGTTAATATTATAGCAGATAATGGTTTTGAAGCTAATCCATGTTGAAAACTTGTTTCTTTCCACTAAATAATGGGACTCCATCTGTACTTTCTTGCTGGTCTGTGCATGCCCATGCTCCAGGGTGTGTGATAAACCTACCAAGACCTAGTTTCAGTGTGACAGTTCTGCGGTTTAGCATATCCAGTTTGCTTAATACAGAAACTATTCAAAAGGATGGTACCTTTAAAATAAGCTTTAAAAATACCTCTCATACCTGTAGAGTTTTTAAAACAAATCAATTTGTTTATACACCTCTATCCTTGCCTGACTTTTTTTTTTTTGAGTCGGGGGTCTCATTCTGTTGCCCAATCACAGCTCACTGCAGCCTCGACTTCCTGGGCTCAAGTGATCCTTCAGCTTCAGCCTCCCGAGTAGCTGGGGACTACAGGTGCATGCCACCATGCTGTGCTTATTTTTTTTATTTCTGTAGAGACAAGTTCTTGCTATGTTGCCTAGGCTGGTCTCGAACTCCTGACCTCAAGCAACCCTCCTGTTTGGCCTCCCAAAGTGCTGGGATTACCGGCATGAACCACCATACCGGCCTTCAAAAATGTTTGATTGCCTACTTAGTAGAAGAAATTGAAATATGAGGATGTCAAACACAGGACTGGGAACGAGGTGGAAGTGGAGAGAGCTCAGAGCTAGCTCAAGGATGACGCCCCAAGAAGGCTGACCTGAATCCAGAGGGTAGATTATGTGCCAAGTGGCAGCATGTGTCAGGGCCAGAGGCAGGACAGAGCAGAGTTCAGGGACTGCGAGCATTTCTGATATGGTTGGAAGACAGAGAGGCATGAAGTGAGGCTGGAGAGATTGAGGGATGAGGAGGACATTGATTGGAGGAATTGGAAGCCTCACGTGCCCTGCCCGAAAGTTTGGGTGTTTTGTTTTTGTTTTTGTTTTTTTTGAGTCGGAGTCTCACTCTTGCCCAGACTGGAGTGCAGTGGCACACTCATGGCCACTGCAGCCTCAACCTGTTGGGCTCAGGTGATCCTCCCATCTCAGCCTTCAAAGTAACTGGAACCACACCCAGCTAATTTTCTGATTAATTGTAGAAACAAGGTCTTGCCGTGTTGCTCAGGCTGGTCTCGAACCCCCGAGCTCAGACATTCCTCTCACCTCTGCCTCCCAAAGCGCTGGAGTTACAGGCGTGAGCCACCGCACCCAGCCCGAGTTTGGGTTTTATTCTGTAGGTGCAGTAGGAACTCACTGAGTACAGGGCATGACTATCAGAATGTGATACTTTCAAGCTACTCCAGGATGCTGGCTCGCCCGTGAAGTGCATGTTAACGACATCATTTATTCAGAGTAAAATTGGAGTGACTATTGCCTGTAAAAAATGACCACGAAATAAATTCTTACATAGTTGCTCCCAACTATGCCGACTCCTTGCAAGTTTCAACCTCTTCCTTACCTGTTCATCACGAAAGTCTAATTGTTAAAATAATTTTTTTTCACATGGGTTCTGTGTAAAATTGCTGTGAGTATTTGGTTTTGAAGGTTTCTAGAAAACTTACCCTTCTTGTCTGCAGGATTGGCAAGGCAAGTGCACAGCTTTCTCTGGAGCTACCAAGGCAGCGAGGATAAAAATAGGACAAACTTTAAGAATCCCAGATATTTTCAGATAACAAAGACTGATTTATGTGGGCCCGTTTTGTGCCCTGACAAAACATAGAGGAGCTTTTGTGCTGTGATTAGCAAGGGTGCTGATGTCAGTTCTCTTGTCGAGCATCAAGCTTTATTCTGTGGCTAAATTGTGCTTTGTCCCGTAATCCAGAGAACCTTTGTATCTGCCTTATTAAAGTGTGTAGTTTATGTAATTGCTTTTGTTTTCCCGTTTAATCTGTGCCAGATTCAATGAGGGTGACTCATTTTTGTGACTGAGACAAACATTCACATTTGGACCATGTTAAAAATAAATAAATAAGTGGCAGGTGCTGTTTTGGCTGAATTCTGTGTTTCATTGCTGCCTGTTTCCTGCCGTAAGGCTTCGCGTCCTGTGTCATGTCTCCCCAGGCTCTGTAATCGCGGGCCCAGTAGATCTGGGCACCTCAGCTCATTGCTACTTGTCTCTGGTTTCTTTATTTTCTTTTCTAAGGGACTTTTGAATTTTAACAATGTGATTTCAACAGGGAGGCCAAGGAATGGAGGGTGGGGGGAGCCACAGTCAACCAGAGGACGCATAAGGACATTTTCCGTTCTTTTCTGTTTTTGTCATTTTTCCCAAAGTATTTCATGCATGTGTTTTAGTGAAGTGATCTTGGTTATGTTTATCTTATGTCTATGTTCAGGATTAGAGCCCTTTTTCTCAAGTGGAAGAGGTTTCTTTTCATCGTGACCTATAGATCAAATCCCAATATTCTCAAAAATGTTACAACTGTATTCCCTTAGGGGAATTCTACTTATTTATTGCACACATATTTCTATGTGCCAAGTACCACGCTATGCATTGGGTGTGTCATGGCAAATAAAGCCAACATGGCCACCGTCTTCTTGGACTTTTCAGTCTGGATAGGGCGTTAGATGCCAAACAAATAAATACAAAGAAAACTGAATTGCAAAGTTGTACAAATGACTACATGCAGAAGTAATAGGGTCTCTAAAACTGTGCTGGGGTAGCTGGGTGGAAGATGGTCAGGGAAGGGAAGGCCTGAAGAGTAGAGTTGTCAGGCAAAGACTGGGGGAAAGAACGTAATGGACTTAGTAATCAGCCTGTGCAAAAACCCTGAGGCAGAAAAGAGTTTAACCTCCTAGAAACCATATTATTGGAAGGGAGAAGTGACAACTGAAAAACCTAAGAGAAAAACAGACAGAAAGTTGTGTTTAAAAGATTACAGATGAACTATACAAGCACAACAGGATGGCACTATTTCGTATCGGGGCAGATCACACCCCATACAGCCCAACAGCCTCTGAGAAACTGAAGTGCAATAGAGAATTGATGCCTATAATACTTAGCCTGAACCATCGAGGGAATGGATGTATTATGTTCAATGAATTATGCAGTAAGGCATTTTAGAAAGCTTTCCATGCAAGACATTAGAGTTTTAAAAAGTCATTTCTGTATTTAAAGGTGGAATCTTCTGGAGAAATCACTTACTAAATGATAGGATCCCTTGATGGCCTTGGATAAATGGCATTCTATATTTACTTTATTTATTTATTTTTTAGTTAGGTTCTCATTCTGTTGCCCAGACTAGAGTGCAGTGGCACAATCATGGCTCACTGCAGCCTCGACCTCCCGGGCCCAAGCGATCTTCTCACCCCCAAATCCCGAGCAGCTGGACTACAGACGCTACAGGCGCATGCCACTATGCCCTGCTAATTTGTTCATTTTTTATAGAGACAGAGTCTCACTGTGTTGCCCAGACTGGTCTCAAACTCCTGGTCTCAAATGATCCTCCCGCCTCGGCCTCCCAAAGTACTGGAATTACAGATGTGAGCCACTGCACCCAGCTTATATTCTTTTCCTTTTATTTCCCCATTACTTTTTCAAGCTTACCACTTGATAGGGAAGTATCCATAGAGGCACAATTTTATTAAGAGATGATGCTTATTTATTTTGAAGTAAGTAGATATGTACTAAGTGAATATATTTTTATAATCCAGAACCAGTGCTATTATCATGTGACTCCAGCACATTATGACTTTTCAATATTCTCTAAAACATCTATAGGTTTCTACCTTACTGTCTCCTTCTGGATACCAGTTATTTATTTTTTTAGCTGCAGTCAATTGAGAAGTTAACTTAAAACATTGAAGATATTACAGAATTGCATACTCTTTCTAGGGCTTTGTGATTTCTCTAGTAATCTTCTTGTTAAAAGATTGTATAGGTTGGGCTCAGTGGCTCAGCCCGTAATCCCGGCACTTTGGAAGGCTGAGGGGAGTGGGTTGCCTGAGCCCGCGGGTTCGAGCCCCGCCTGGGCAACTTGGTGAGACCTCGTCTCTATAATAAATCAAAAATTAGCCAGGCATGATAGCTCGTGCCTGTAGTTCCGGCTACTTGGAAGGCTGAGGCGGAAGGATCGTCGGAGCCCAGCAGGTCGATACTGGGGTGGCAGTGAGCGTGCCACTGCATTGCAGCCTGGACGATAGAGTAAGACTCCAACTCAAAAAAAAAAAAAAGATTGCATAGTTTTTTCCATAAAGAAAGGCATGTCTACTTAGTGGTAGTTCTACTGATATTTTGCCAGGGTACTTGTACCCTCAAGTATTTTCAATATTTCTTCACAATTGGTTAAGTTCCTTGAAGGTCAGAGTCATGAATCATAAACTTGTCTTTCTTCCCACAGGGAGCACAGTATTTATAATATAATCAATCACCCATTGGCTGATTAACTCATTGATTTTTCTCAGGGTATCCAAATTTTCTTGCATGGATGTAATTTAAAATATTAAGCCTAAAGTTACCACCCAAATTAATTCAGTTGTCCAAATTATTAAAGATTTAATGGGCTGGTTTATGGATCCCTGAAGCCTCGTAGTTTTCTTTTTCTCTGTCTTTGCCTCAAACCATCATCATGGCTTCCTAGCCCCTCCATCAAAGTACTCCTTCTCAAAATCAACTCATGTCAGAATTTGTTACAAAATTTGGTGAAGATGGAGATGAAGGCTAAACATCCATACATCCATTGGAGAAGTGTGGGTATATTTTAGTGATTCAGTTCACGTGTATTTTTCAGAGCTAAATGAAGTCACTTTTAGTGGGCACTACCATCCTTTTCGTGTTATGTATGCCAAATTTTGTAAAATATAAAAAAAGAGACCTTATCATGTCATACTACATTGCTTTTGGAGATTTTAAATTTAGTTGCTATTTTGTTTGGTTGGGTTTGGTTTTGAGTTGGAGTCTCACTCTGTCACCCAGGCTGGAGTGCAGTGGCACACTCAAGGCCACCACAGCCTCAACCTTCGGGACTCAGATGCTCCTTCCACCTCAGCCTTCCAAGTAGCTGGAACCACAGGTGTGTGCCACTACACCCAGCTAATTTTTTTATTTATTGTAGCGATGAGGTCCCACCATGTTGCCCAGGCTGGTCTTGAACCCCTGGACTCAGGTGATCCTCTTGCCTCAGCCTCCCAAAGCACGGGGATTGCAGGCATGAGCCACCATGCCCAGCTGCTATTTTCTTATAAATAGACTGATATGTATGTTAATGAAGACACAGAAGTCATGTGTTGGGAAAACAGTACTGACATTGTGAGCATTCATGGTCTGATTAGATGGTTTAGAGGGTGCCAAGCTTGCATATCATAATGAAGAAAATTTCTGAAAGCACCGTAAGCGTAAAGCTGTCACTATCCCAAGCTGTCACTGGAAGAGAGACATGCTATGGCTGGCTACCCATTTCCAAAACTAAAGGATTGAGATGCTATGACTACTAGTGCTCTGTCATGGTCTCCAAGTGAGCAGAAATGTGTAGTGGCCAGTAAGAATGTTTTCTTCCATCGGGGTTCATGAAATGTCTTGTTTCTCAGTCCTTCCCCTTCCTGGGGTATCCTCTTGAAGTGAGCTTACGTCAAATGTTCAGTCGGGCGCATAGAATGTCTCTTGGTAGATGACTGAGACTTGCTATGATGGGCTCTTTTCCATCTAGCTGACCACCCCAAGGAAGAAATTCAAAGAGGAGTAAGACTAAAATTGGTTTCCAGGCATAGATGTTGGAGTTAAAGACTGGTGAAAAAGACTGTCCTTTGGCTCTGCGTTTGTTATTTGATGGGTATAAATTTTAGGAAGGATGAGAGGAAAAGAATTTTAGACTTTTCTAGGCATAGGATTAAACTCAAAATTGATCAGAACTTGTGGAGGGGGTATGTGGTAGATACAGGTTCAGATTACCAATATGAGTGTGTTAGGAAGAGAGGGCAAAAGACTGTGACAAGTGACATCCTGTAGTCAAGACTATAGATCGTCTTCGGGTGGCCTTTGCACAATGGGCTGTCTGGCCATAAGGAGGACAGCCCATTCCTTGCTTCCAGAGGAGAAACCAGGAAAGCTTCTGAACCCTTTTTCTCCTTCCTATTCCTTGCCCCAACCCTATAAAAAAGAGAAACCTATAGTTTTTTTTTTTGTTTTTTTTTTTGAGTTGGAGTCTCACTCTGTTACCCAGACTGGAGTGCAGTGGCCGCTCCCGGCCACCGCAGCCTCGACCTGCTGGGCTCCAGCGATCCTTCCGCCTCAGCCTTCCAAGTAGCTGGAACTACAGGCGTGTGCTACCACGCCCGGCTGATTTTTTTGATTTATTGTAGAGATGCGGTCTCGCCAAGTTGCCCAGGCGGGTCTCGAACCCGCGGGCTCAGGCAATTCACTCACCTCGGCCTCCCAAAGCGTGGGATTACAGGCTGAGCCACCGAGCCCGGCCGGTACCTATAGTTTAAAATCTGTAGGAGTCTTATGAAGGATCTTTACATGTATTTTTTTTTTACAGCATGATATTAAAACCATTGCTTTTTTAAGAATTGTGGTAAAATATACATAACGTGAAATTTTCCATTGTAACTGTCTCTAGGTGTGTACAGTTCAGTGACATTAAATACCAGTGGTGCCAAAAAAAATGTATACATGTTTTAAGAGATGTACATCATAATCAGAAGTACCTGAATGCTGATGGTAACCACTTTGAGCACCTCTTGTAGTTGCAGAAGTCAAATATGACTTCTTGTATTCATCTTTTGTTATCAGTATACATTGAGTATTACAATTTTAATAAGTTTTTTCCTTTCTTAAAATGTCACTGAACTGTACTTTTTTTGGCACCCTCTGTATATTCAGTAACCGCCATCCATCTCCTGAACTTTTTAATCTTTTTCATCTGAAACCCTATGCCTTTTAACGATGGCTTCCCCCAGCCTCTGGAAGCCACCATCTACTTTTTGTCTCTTTGAACTTGACTACTCTAAGTACCTCATATAAGCAAAAGCATACATTATTTGATCTTTTGTGACTGACTTTTTTCACTTAGCGTAATGTCCAGCTACATGCTTTGACCTGTGGGTGTCTAGTTTTCTGAGCACCATTTGTTGTTTTTTCTGTTTTGGTTTTTTGAGTTGGAGTCTCACTCTGTCACCCAGGCCAGAGTGCAGTGGCACGCTCACGGCCACCGCAGCCTCGACCTGCTGGACTCAGGTGATCCTTCTGCCTCAGCCTTCCAAGTAGCTGGAACTATAGGCACGTGCCACCATGCCTGGCTAATTTTTTTAATTTATGGTACAGGTCTCGCCAAGTTGCCCTCTCACCCTGGCCTCCCAAAGTGCTGGGATTATAGGCGTGAGCCACCACGCCTGGCTCTGAGCACCATTGTTTGAAACCATTACCTTTTTGTATGTAATGAAAAAACAAACCTTCTTGATTTTTTGACTTAATATTATATAGTAGAAGAGTTCATAGAAGAATTAACTACCTATACATTGCTAAGTAAGTGGGGGCATTAGTAAACTTTGCTTTTCAGAGTGGCAGGTGACCCTATGACCAAAAAAAAACCCAAAACACACACACACACACATTGTGATGATGCATTTATACATCAGTTTAGCAAACGGACATCTTGTTGAAAAATTTCTCTCGAATGAATACTAAACGGATATTCTGTTTTGTTCCTAGGCATGGAAGAGGAGATGGTTTGTGTTACGCAGTGGCCGTTTAACTGGAGATCCGGACGTCTTGGAATATTACAAAAATGATCATGCCAAGAAACCTATCCGTATCATCGATTTAAATTTATGTCAACAAGTTGATGCCGGATTGACATTTAACAAGAAAGAGTTCGAAAACAGCTACATCTTTGACATCAACACTATTGACCGGATTTTCTACTTGGTGGCAGACAGTGAGGAGGAGATGAATAAGTGGGTTCGTTGTATTTGCGATATCTGTGGGTTTAATCCTACAGAAGAAGGTGAGTTCAAGATTGCATTATTTGACCCGAAGTCCCCTTTTTTGCTGTAACTTTTTAAATATGGCATCTGTTTGTTATTTCAGTCACACACTCTTGTGTTTTGTTTTATAATAGGAATTGACATTTGGAAAAAGCACTGACCCTTTAATCAGTCTGAGAATAAACTTTCTTTAAGTTTTTTTTTTTTTTTTTTCTTTTTTCTTTTTACAAGTTTTGGGAGACTTTACCATTGTGGGTCAGTGTCTAGATAATTGTCCTGTGGTAGAAGGTAACAGCAATACATACTTATTTCAGATAATTTACTGAGTTCCAAGGAAGTATCCAGTTGAACCCTATAACACTGTTATTTGACCTTTTTTGATCTATTAAAAACAGCTTTTTTTTTTTTCTGAGTGCAGTGGCTCATGCCTGTAATCCCAGCATTTTGGAAGGCCAAGGCAGGAAGATTGCTTGAACTCAGGAGTTCAAGACAAGTCTAGGCAATGTATCAAGACCTTGCCTTTACAAAAAGTTTAAAAATTAGCTGGCTTGGTAGTACACACCTATATTCTCTGCTACTCGGGAGGCTGAGGAGGAAGGATCCCCGGAGCCCAGGTGGTCGAGGCAATGTTTAGCCATGATCGTGCTACTGCACTCCAGCCTGGGCAACAGAATAAGACTCCAACTCAAACAAACAAACAAACAAAAAAACAGTATTTTTATATGGTTGAAACCAATTCTTTAGGTGTTATTTTAAAAACTATATTAGGCCAGGCTTGGTGGCTCAGTCTGTAATCCCGCACTTTGGGAGGCCAAGGTGAATGAATTGCCTGAGCCCACGGGTTCAAGACCCTCCTGGGCAACTTGGCGAGACCTCATCTCTACAATAAATCAAAAAAATTAGCCAGGCATGGTAGTGCGCACCTGTAGTTCCAGCTACTTGGAAGGCTGAGGCAGAAGGATCGGCTGAAGCAGAAGGCTCGCCGGAGCCCTGCAGGTCGAGACTGCAGTGGCCAGGATCATGCCACTGCACTCCAGCCTGGGCGACAGAGTGAGACTCCAACTAAAAAAAACAAAACAAAACTATATTAGATTATGAAGTTATGAAATAGCCAAGATGATTATCACTACCTATGGAAAGCAAATGAGAATTAGACACAAAATACAATGAAAAATTACCAAATAAAAGTGCATTTAACACAGATCGTACAAGGTGGATGGAAGAAGGAGGAGGTTGGTGCCAGGTTTGGACAAAAGGTAGTGAAGGAAAGCGTCTTAGAGGGAGACCGATTGCACATTGTAAGCTTTGGAAGGAAGTAGTGTTTCTACACATACGAACAGAGGGATGCAGAACCCTCCAGGCTTAGGGACCTGGGAAAGAAAGGACCCAGAGATGGAACAGAATTGTGCCTGACTGGAGCAGAAGGACTCTGAACACAGAAGACAGGGGGCCTGCTGCCTGGAGATCCTGAGTGAGGAACTGAGATTTGGGGTGGCTATCCTGGAAGGAGCTGAGTGATTAGAGAGCCCAAGAAGAATTTTGCAAGTGGATTGGGGGGCGGTGGCTCACGCCTGTAATCCCGGCTCTTTGGGAAGCCAAGGTAGAGGATTGCGGGAGCCCAGGAGTTCGAGACCAGCCTGAGCAATGTGGTGAGACTTCTTCTCTACAATAAACAAAAAATTAGCCGGGCATGGTGGGGCTGGCCCGTAGTCCCAGCTACTTGAGAGGCTGATGCAGAAGGATCGCCTGAGCCCAGGAGGTCAGGGCTGCGGTGAACTGTGATTGTGACAGAGTGAGACCCTGACTCCAAAAAAAAATTGCTTTTTTTTACAAGTAGAATTCCTCTTCAGGTATTTTTCTAGAGCTGTCTGATCACTTATTCCCTGTCCCATTTTTCTACTTTACTATTTTCAACAAACTCTAAGAACTTATGCAGGGGACTCTAATCCAGATTTAGGTTTGTAGAGCCAAGAATCAGAAATAAAAGGAAACCGAGGCCTTTGACCTTATTGCCTTCATGGTTATCCACACATTTAGAAGTGTGCATTTCCGCTGGGTGCAGTAGCTCACGCCTGTAATCCCAGCTTTGGGAAGCAGAGGCGAGAGGATTACCTGTGTCCAGGTGTTCGAGACCAACACGGGAAACTTGGTGAGGCCTCGTCTCTAAAATCGATCAATCAGTCAATAAAATAAATTTTTAAAAAATTAGCTGAGCATGGTGATGCATACCTGGGGTTCCAGCCACTTGGAAGACTGAGGCAAAAGGATCACCTGAGCCCAGCAGGTCGGGGTTGGCCGTGAGTGTGCCACTGCACTCCAGCCTGGCGGACAGAGTGACTCCGACTTAAAAAAAAAAATGAAAAATTAAAAAATAGAAGTATGCATTTCCAAATAACTATATTGCGGGAGAGTCCGTGAGGGGCGGAAAAATTGTGTTACTCATCAACGCTAAGATTCAGATTGGCGTGAAATTAATTATCTCTAGTGAGCGCAGGCCAGCATGCTACTTCCTTTCTGGCCGGTCAGCAGCCCTGGACAAGGAGCCTTGCAGGGTCGGGGTTGGCCCATTGGGGCCGGGGAAACCCCTTTCGGAGGGAATCCGGAATGCTCATGGGGGCAGCACTGAGCAAAGGAAGGAAGGAAGGATCCAGCCCAGCTGGAAAATTTGATCAGCCAGAGAGGGGGCTGATGAACTCGAGATCTACCACAGAGCTCTGGTGAATTAAACGCCTCGAGACATTGTTTCACAGGAGGAATTAAGGCTTCAGCTGTTTTCGTGAAGTTACTAAATATGATCCCAGTGTAAGTGAGCGTGGCTTTGAACGAACTCCCGTTAAATTCCTTTCCTGTTTGCACGTATGGTCTATATTTGAGTGGCGTGGATGTTAATTCACAAATGAGATCGCTCTCTTCTTACTGGTTACTTAACCACTAGTCAGTAATGATAATTATTGGATTTAGACACTGTGTGAGTTTTATTATGTGATGGGTTTTCGGTTAAAATAATTTGTCTTACAATCTTTCTGTTGATTTTTTTTTTCTTTTGCCTACTATCTTTTTGAGAATAGAATGTGTTTAAGGGAGACATAAGACCAGACTTCTCTCTCCATTGGAGGCCTGTATAGATTGAGCTGATCTGAAAAACTAAATAGTAGGTGTTCTTCCATCTCTCTTAGTTCTTTTTATAATCCTCCTAAATATACTTAACAGAGAAAAATGAGATATTCTCATAAAGGATGTACATTCTTTAGGCAAGGAATGTGTCTAATTTTGGGAAGTCCTTTCAGGGATGGGTAGAGTTGAGGAACCCCCAAAATAAGAATATTAAATGCTCAAGTGTCCGAGATTAACTTTGCAAGTTTTAAGGCACAGAGTCTGGTCTATTTGGCCAGGTTAGAATGATTCTTATCCTTTAGGAGCTGGATAAACACTCAAGCAGCTGTGGGAAGAAAAATTTTCTAAAGCTTAGTGTGTTTTAGAAAATTGACTCATTAGTTCACGAAATTATTTGAGCCTGATACTACTGGGGCATTCATTCAACAAATACCAGCAGTGCCAAAAAAAAGTATACATATTTTAAGAGATGTTAAGAGATGTTCGCCACCATGAGAAGTATCTGGACGCTGATGGTAGCCACTTTGGGCACCTCTTGTAATTGCAGAAGTCATACGTGACTTGTATTCATCTTTTGTGATCAGTATATATTGAATATCATAATTTTAATATAGTTTTTTCCATTCTTAAAAAGTATACATTTTTTGGCACCCTCTGTGTGTATTAGGTGACTGGTTAGGGAACAAATGGTAAACATCACAGACATGGAACTGAGTGGGTGTAAGAGGATTCTTAAAAAGAAATATCCAAAATAATTTATTACAGTTTTAGGCAATGCAAGTTTATGCACACATATAAATATATGTATATAAGTATATAAAAATTTATATACAGTATGTATATAAATACATGTAAACGTATAATACTGTGGAAGCTTGTAAATACAGTTTTTGTCCTTATAGAGCTTACAGTCAGTCAACAATCCAGGATTTATACTACCAGTGGATAAGTTCTCTGCCAAAGAAAAATACGTGAGCATAGATAGTAGCAGCACCTGATTTAACCTTCAGAGGGTCAGGAAAAGCCTAGATAGTTTTAAAATGACTCTGATGTACTGAGAACTTTGTTTTTGTACTTAGTGGAACATTTTCATTCATTTTAGAAGTCAGGATCTGTCACTCACAAGGTCTGTTTTCATTTTATAAACTTCCTACCAGTATTGGAAGGAATGAAGTTTCAGAACTTAAAAGCTAGAATGACCTTTTCAGTGGCAACACTCCTAAGTCCTTATAAAACAGATCAGAAGTATATTTGGATTGAGTAAAACTCTCCATTTGTGAACTTTGAATCTTCATGGTATCTATTAGGGGGACGGGGCTGTAGAAAAATTTGTGGTCTGACTCATTAAATTTGATATATTTAGTCTGTGAGGTGGTTACCTAGAGCAGCTATGCTAATCACAAGTCATTTTTTATCCGTTCATTAATACAGCCTCCTAAGGAGTTTAATTTGCCAGTATTTTTTACATGTAGTTCATGAGCTATGCCTAAATGCAACTGTATTTCTTTTTTTTAATTTAATAATTTAGATTTTTAACAGCTTTATCCTGACCATTTCCCCAAATAGCCAATTAGAAATGTCTTAATATACTATATTGAAGTGCATGTTGAGTTTCCCATGTTAAATCAGTAAAAGATAGACAGTACTTCATTGTGTAGTATCAAGGAGCCAAAAATATATATATTTTATTGAACTCCATGACTTTAGGTTTTGATGCATAGTGGCAGAACTGCAAAAAGACTTTCAAGTCAATCACTGTGTTTCATTTTGTATTTGTAGTAGCTGATTTTACCAAGTACCTTTTTATTTTTTTATTTTTTATTTTTTGTGTCGAAGTTTCACTCTGTCGCCCAGGCTGGAGTGCAGTGGCACACTCACGGCCACCCTAGCATCGACCTGCTGGGCTCCTGCAATCTTTCCGCCTCAGCCTTCCAAGTAGCCAGAACTACAGGCGCTTGCTACCACGCCTGGCTAATTTTTGATTTTTTTATTACAGAGACGAGGTCTCGCCAAGTTGCCCGGACTGGTCTTGAACCCGCCGGCTCAGGCAATCCACTCACCTCAGTCTCCCAGAGTGTTGGGACTACAGGCTGAGCCACTGAGCCTGGCCCCAAGTACCTTTAAAAAAAAAAAAATCACAGGTTTAAAGATTTGTATCAAATTCTGCCTGGGCGTGGTAGCCCATGCTGTAATCCTAACACTTTGGGATGCCGAGGTGGGAGGATTGCTTGGGTCCAGGAGTTCAAGACCAGCCTGGGCAACATAGCAAGACTTTGTCTCTACAGAAAATAAGATGAAAGGATATGTGTCAAATTCCAAACAGCAGAGAACTAATATTATCCTTTGTAATTATATCCACACAGTTTAATAGGACAAGGTAAATATCAAAATGACTTTGTCCCTCCAATAAATCCACTACCTGCCTTATATTCTCTTGCCTCCAAATAGATCTCACTGCCAGTCACTCATCTGGGTGTTTTTGTTTTTATCGGCATCTGTCCCGATCCCTGAGCTCTTTCCATTTCAGGGAGCTGAATGTACTCCCGCTCTTGGCTTGAAAACTGGCTGATAGCATGAGATGATTTTTCACTCCACTAGTTCCAGGCTAGATGTGGGAAGAAACAGACGGTGCTTGGAAATCGTGGTCTGAGAAAATAACTCTCCCCGGTCCCTAAGAGAATAACTAATTTTCCCCTGAAAACAAAAGGAAAGGGGAAAAATCTGACCCGTGTTTTGATTCCAGGAACCTCTCAAAATACCGTTACCATGTTATTTCCGCTGCCCCAGGTGACCGCTGCTATTATTGAGTACTCCAAATACTGGCAGGCTGTATCTGTTTTTAAATTCTAGCTCATTAAACTGTGTGTGGTTCCTATGGATGCTTTTCTTTAGTGGATTTGAGGGTAGAAGCTAATTTCTTTTGTTTTTCTTGGAAATGGACAGATTTATTTTTGTTCCTACAACACCAAGGTGGAAGCTGTAACATCTGCTACCCAGGAGCCAGGAAACACAGCCCGAAGGCTGCACGGCACTCTCTGGCTACATGTTAGGGGCCCTGGTCTACTTTCAGGGTGCAAGGTTAGAGTTGCTTTTCCTCAAATGCCCAGATCATAGTGGCTTATTTTTTTATTTCTTTTCTTTTTCTTTTTTTTTTTTTTTGAGTCAGAGTCTCTGTTGCCCAGGCTGCAGTGCAGTAGCATGCTCACAGCCACCCTAGCCTTGACCTGCTGGGCTCCGGCGATCCTCCCACCTCAGCCTTCGAAGTAGCTAGAACTACAGGAGTACCACTACGCCCTGCTAATTTTTTGATTTATTGTAGAAATAAAGTCTCACCGAGTTGCCCGAGCTGGCCTCAAACCCCTGGGCTCTGGCAGTCCTCTCACTTCAGCCTCCCAAAGTGCTGGGATTACAGGCATGAGCCACCACTCCTGGCTAATTTTTTCTTTCTTGAGTAGGGGTCTTAATCTGTCACCCAGACTGGAGTGCAGTGGCATGAACACAGCTCACCAAAGCCTTTACCTCCTGGGCTCAGGCCAGCCTCCCGAGTAACTGAGACTACAGGTATGCGCCACCGTGCCTGGCTAATTTTTTGTGGAGCTGAGATCTTGCTATGTTGCCCAGGCTGGTCTAAAAGTCGTGGGCTCAAGCAATTCTTCTGTCTCAGCCTCCCAAACATAGCGGCTTAATTTTCTTTTAAAGTACCATTCTCTGTTTAATATTCTTCCCTTTAGCCAAGTAGGTAAACTAATATATAAGAATATATATTCATTTCCTTTTCTGTAAAGCAGTCTTTCTCAATCAGGGACTTTTAAAAATTTCTTTTTATTTACTTTTTTTATTGAGACATAACTTACTATGATGAAAGGCACAAATCTCAAGTGTACAGTAGTTTGTTTGAGTCAGACTCTTACTCTGTCGCCCAGGCAGGGGTGCAGTGGCATGCTCACGGCCACCACAGCCTTGACCTGCTGGTCACAGGCAATCTTTCCGCCTCAGCCTTCCGAGTGGCTGGAACCACAGGCGTGTGCCACCACACCCAGCTAAATTTTCTTTTTTGATTTATTGTAGAAATGAGCTTTTGCCAACTTACCCAGGCTGGTCTCAAACCCCTGGACTCAGGCAGTCCTCTCGCCTCGGCCTCCCAAAGTGCTGGGATTATAGGCATGAGCCACTGCATCCGGTGACCATAGTTGTATAGCTCCATCTATACCTATACATAAATATAGATATCTGTGTAACTGCCCCTCAGATTAAGAAATGGAACTTTGCCACTTCCTCGGTTTTTCTCATATCTCTTCCCAGTAAAGCCCCACCCAAATATAACCTTTTTGTTTTTTGCCTTCTGTAACTATGGATTAATTTGGCCTATTCTTCATATAAATGGAAGCATTGAGTCTGGCTTCTTGTTTCTTCTTTGTGGGATTTATCCATGTTGAAGCATGTAGCAGGAGCCTTCTTTATCCTGAGTAGTATTTAGTATTCTGTTGTGCAAATATATCACAACTTATAAGTCTTTTCCAACATTGATGGACATTTGGGTGGGGCTTTACTGG
>CAUYQG010032479.1:0-48917 GCA_963574415.1 Tarsius wallacei
GCTACTCGGAAGGCTGAGGCGGAAGGATCGCCGGAGCCCAGCAGGTCGAGGCTGCGGTGGCCGGGAGCGGCCACCGCACTCCAGTATGGGCGACAGAGTGAGACTCCACCTCAAAAAAAAAAAAAAAAAAAAAAAAAAAAAAAAAAAAAGAGGACAACTGAGGGCTCCATCAAATTTTACAATGTGGATGGAGCCGGGCTTGGTGGCTCAGCTTGTAATCCTACTCTTTGGGAGGCTGAGGTGAGTGGATTGCCTGAGACCACGGGTTTGAGACCCGCCTGAGCAACTTGGTGAGACCTCATCTCTACAATAAATCAAAAACTAGCCGGGTGTGGTAGCACGCGCCTGTAGTTCCAGCTACTTGGAAGGTTGAGGCGGAAGGATCGCGGGAGCCCAGCAGGTCAAGGCTGCGGTGGCTGGGAGTGGCCACTGCACTCCAGTCTGGGTGACAGAGTGAGACTCCAACTCAAACAAATAAATAAATAAAATAAAACAATGTGAATGGAGAGGGAGATGTCGCACTCGTGTCTGTTCTATGACAAGGGTGCACAGCAGGGTACTGGTATAGAAATTCCACTGAAACACTGAGCACAAGCTACACTACTCATATCTGTATATTAGAGCACAATGCCCCCAAAGGAAAAGAGACATTTGTCCCCCCCTCGTCCTGTGTTGTCATCTTAAGGTGTCTGTGTATAGAATGTCTCCTGTGGTTTAAATGCTCGTCTTCTCCAAAACTCATGTTGAAACTTAATCCCCAATATGGCCATATTGAGAAGTGGGGTCTTAAAAGGTGATTGGGTCAGGAAGGCCCTGCCCTCATGAACAGATTAATCCACTCACTGATTAATGGATTAATGGGTTATCACAGGAGAGGAACTGGTGGCAGAAGGAAGAAGAGGAGGAAGAGGAGATATGAGCTAGCATGCTTAAATTCCTCACCAGGTGATGCCCTGGGCCATCTAGGGACTCTGCAGAGCATCCCCACCAGCAAGAAGGCCCCTACCAGATGTGGCCTTGGCCTTCTCAGCCTCCAGAACTGTAAGAAATAATTCCCTTTGCAAATTACCCAGTTTTAGGTATTCTGTTAAAAGCAACAGAAAACAGACTAAGACAATGATGCATCAGGTAAATGTTCATGAGGGGACGCAGGGTAGCTGTGGTGCTTGGCAGGACCAGGCATGCTTTCTTTCATAAACACCTACCTTCTAGAGGCACTTGAGTATTTGAGGGGCTCTTCGGAGGGAAAGGGTCCTACCTAAGCAGGTGAAGGCAGAGTCAGTGAGATGTGGGTTATTATCATTGATGCTTCTCCACTTGAATCTACAGCCTCTTGAGACCTGGGGAAGTGCCAGTTTTGGACCCTGCTAGTTGACTGTGAGGAGCCCAAATCAAAACTGAACCCATAGGTTAAGCATGCACGCTCAGGCCTGAAAGTATAGATTTAGAGTAAAAGAATGTTAAAATGTTGTCTACTGTGGGAGCCATGAAAGCCCTTGACAATGGAGTTGGTGTCAATTGTCTCCACATCTTAGGAGATTGTAAAACTGCATTAGGGAAAGCCAAATTCCAGCCTGGGAAAGACGAGACTTTAAAAAGTTTGGTGGCTGGACTCGGTGACTCAGCTGTAATTCCTGCACTTTGGGAGGCCGAAGCAAGAGGATTGCCTGAGCCCATGGGTTTGAGACCAGCCTGGGCAACTTGGTGAGAACTCATCTCTACAATAAATCAAAAACTAGCCGGGCATGGTCACACGTGCCTGTAGTTTTGGCTACTTGGAAGGCTGAGGTGGAAGGATCGCCAGAGCCCAGTAGGTTGATGCTGGGGTGGCCGTGAGTGTGCCACTGCTCTCCAGCCTGGGCAACAGAGTGAGACTCCAACTCAAAAAAAAAGTTTGGAGAGGGAGATCTTATAAAGAAAAGTGCTTGTGTGCTAGTACACATATCACAGCATGGGGAAGGGGAGGCGTATCCCTCCCAAATCAAGGCATGTGGCAGAGGAGGGCTTCAAGAGGACCCCTTGTGGAGGCTGGTGAACATCCCCTGGAGTTTAGTGGACTGGCATTTGGTTCTCACCAATTATGAGGAACTGCTATGCCCAACGGCACCGAGAAAGAAGCTTTCATTGGCATGTGAGTTTAGTTCCATCAGCAGTCTGACAAAAACACCTGCGTTTTTCCCATGAGTCCAATGGCTGGGGGAAGGAGATGACTTGACACCTCGAGAGGAATCTGCCTAAGAAAGGAATTCTACACGGACCTGGGGGTAAGTGGAAGTTCAGAGGCCCAGCTGCCAGTCCACATCGCAGGAATTACTGGTGGAGGCTTTCAGCCGGAGAATCTGTGGGCAGACTGCAAAAGCATGGGGCCAGAGAAAAGATACCCTACATCTATGCTCAGCAAGCTCCCATGCCAGAGGATGACCATGTATAAAACCAGCCTAAAACCCCATTCTCACTGCTAACCCAGCCCCAGAAAGGTCAGACCAGGGGCTGGTGAGAGAAAGAGGAGGGATAAGAGATACGCATCAGAGACAGAGAAAGCTGATCACACGTGCCCGTCCACTGCAGGTTTTGGGAGAAAAACCACTTTAAGTGAAATTGGAGTTTCGATGATTTTACCATACAAGTCTGAATATTTTAACTGCTGAAGTGCGATCACCTACTCCGTTTCAGAGACCACCAAATGTTTTCCTCAGCTCCTACTTGGTGCTCCTCCCTTGGCTAAGCCATAGGTATGGTTGAATGCGGGTCTCCTATGATTTGTGCCTGTCCTGTGCATCTAAACATTGTGGGTGAAAGCACCAGCATATTGACTTCTCTCACTTAAAATTCATGGTCACTAACCTTGCACAGGCCTTTACAGCGGCCAGGTAGTCAAACTACATTTCCCAAGTCCATTCCCTTTCCTGTTCTCGTAAGTCATGTACTATGGGCCGAATGTTTGTGTCCTCATCTCTTCAAAATTCATATGTTGAAGCTCTAATTCCCAGTGTGATGGTATTTAGAGGCAGGGCCTTTGGGAGGCAATTAATTCTAATGAGGTCATGTGAATGAGGTCCCCTTGATGACTTGACTTATAAGAACAGAAAGAGAGACCAGAGTCTGGTTGTTCTCTCTCTCTCTGTCTCTCTCTGTAACACACACACACACACACACACACACATGCACACACATACTCTCTGTTCCTCCCTCTCTATCTCTATATCCATCTCTATCTCTGTCTTTCCCTCTGTCTCTATCTGTATCTCTTTCTTTGTATCTTGCTATTTCTCTCTATTTTTCTCTCTCGCTTTTTCTCTCTCTGTGTGTCTCTATCTCTTTCTCTATCTCTAATCTCTCTCTATCTCTCCCTGCCATGTGAGAACACAGTGAGAAGACAGCTGTCGGCAAGCCAGGAAGAAGTCCCTTACTAGGAACAGAACCTGCTGGCACCTTGAACTGGACTTCCCAACATCCAGACCTGTGAGAAATAAATGTCTATTTTTTAAGCCACTCAGGCCATAGCATTTTATTGTAGCAGCCTGAACTGACTAAGACATCATGGATCAGTGGCCTTTTTCTGTAAAGGGACAGATAGTAAATATTTTCAGCTTTGAAGACTATATGTTCTATGTGGTTCTGCTCCACCCTGCAGTTGCTTTGAGAAGGCACCATAGACTGTGCACAAGTGAATTAAGCATGCCTGGGAGTTTGTCAAGCTCTCTATCCTAAATAATGAAATCATCTTTTTCCTCTATTCAAACTTCCAACATGTCCTCCCTAATTATCACTCTTAGTGGAAGTTCTAATCCACTGAGGAAATAAAAGTAATAAAAGAACTTTCACAAACTCTCATGCCACATCCACCCACCTCCATGCACCTGTGTCCACCTGCCTCCTCTCTCACTGCAGTGGACAGATGCATTTGCTCCTCGGTGAGGCCAGCCTCACTACTTGTGCACTATGGCCTGACCGTCTCACTGACTCGAATGCACTACTCTTGCAGTTGTGCAGTTTCTCCCTAGCATCATCAGTTTCCTCTGATGTCTCTATCAACATACACATATAACATAATAATATGTCTCCCATTAAAAAATAATTCTTGAGCTTCTTCTTCAAGTTAGTATATCATTTCTCTTCTTTCCTCTGTAGCAAAAATCCTCAAAGTCATATATTTTATTGTTTCTGATTGCTGTCCTCCTATTCTCCTGTCAAGCCACTACAATCACATTTCATGTCATCCTTCCATCAAGACTGCTCTGCCCTCGAGCCTAAGTGTCCTCCACCTGCTAAATCCTTTGGTCAGTGCTCAGTCCTTAACTCTCTTGCCACCAGCAGCACTGGCACAGCTGATGTATCCCTCCTCCACAAAATACTTTTTTATTTTTCCACTTGGCTTCCAGAACATGATACTGCTGGATTTCCTCTTGCCTTTTTGTCTTCTCCTTCTCAATCTTATTTGGACATTCCAGGCATATCCCTACCTCAGAGCCTTTGCACTTGCTTCTCTGCCTACAGTCCTCTTCCCAGGCAGCCACATGGGTCTGTTGTTCATCCTCTGCTCTCCGAGTGTCACCTTCTTAATGAGACTTTCTGTGGTCATTTCATCCAAAATCGCAACCCCTTCTCCCAACATGTCCTGGTCCTCTTCTAGCCCTTATTTTTCCTTAATTCTCAGCTCCATCTAACATAGTGTCTATTTTATTTACTTGTAGTATCATGTTTACCTTGTTTAGTGTTTGTCTCCAAGTTTGTAAAATACTGCACTATCCTAGAGAATTTTTCTGACAATCTAGTGAAGGAGATCTTTGTAAGATCTAAAGATAGAGGTTTGTTATTGCAAATCTCTTACTGGGGAAACCCAAGAGAGATCAAGTCAGCCAATAGACTCCCTTTTCTTAAAAAAAAAAATTAGGAAGTAATTGAACTCTTTCCAAAAATACTCATTGAAGGAGATGCAGACTTTTATCATGGCTTCAAATTCTCCCAGGTTTCAGATGAGCAGGCATAAGGCTCTTCTGTTCAAGCTTCTTTTGGGAACCAAAGTATGATTCCTGTAACTCTTTCCTCTTCCAAATCACATTAGAGTCAAGAAATTAGTTTCCAAATTATTCCATGCAATTCTAATATTATCTTTCTATTTAAAATGCTATTGCATGCTTATAAAGTAAGTCCATGAATTTTTTTAGTTAATATTTTTCTTTTAAAGATGTGCAGTACAGTTTTAGGGTTAGGAACATCAGCGGTCATTGTAGAAGTAAAGTTTGGGTACCCTTATTGATGTTATGTGCACCCCTCTCGGCAGTGTCCCACTACTGCCAAACCCTTTCTTATAGTATTACGATAAATGTTCAGGGTCTGCTTATGAGTGAGTACATGTAACACTCAGATCTTTGTTTCTGGAATAAATCACTGAGTATTTTAGATTATAAATTCATCCACGTTGATGCAAAGTTCATAATTTTGCTTTTTTTTATGGCTGTGTAATATTCCAATGTGTATATGTACCAAAGAAACCACCAAGAGAGTGGAGAAACAGCCCACAGAATGGGAAAAATATTTGCCAACTGTTAATCTGACAGAGGCCTAACATCCAGGATCTACAAGGAACTCAAATGTGCCGAAAGGAAAAAAAAAAAAAAACCCTATTACAAAGTGGGCAAAAGATATGAATAGACATTTCTCAGAAGAAGACATATGAGCAACAAACAGATACATGAAAAAATGCTCAGCCTCACTAATCATCAAAGAAACACACTGAGATACCACCTAACTCCAGTCAGGATGGCCATCATCAATAACTCAAAAAACAACAGATGCTGGAGAGGATGTGGGAAAAAGGGAACATTTCTACACTATTGGTGGGAGTGTAAACTAGTACAACCTCTGTGGAAAACAGTCCAAGGATATTTAAACTCCACAAGGAAAATTTGATTCAAATTGGCTTATGTCTGTTTACTTAACTTGCCCCTCTAGGAATTGGCTTCTCTGCCTTCTGAGTTTGTTTGAGGGTAGGGAAATGAGATCCTGGCTGGTGCGCTCTATAGCC
The DNA here is from genome assembly GCA_963574415.1 of Tarsius wallacei. Classification (NCBI taxonomy): domain Eukaryota; kingdom Metazoa; phylum Chordata; class Mammalia; order Primates; family Tarsiidae; genus Tarsius; species Tarsius wallacei. Next base: position 6,029 of record CAUYQG010032479.1, read on the forward strand.
AGGATGTTTTCCAGTGCCATTTTTATTGGCAGAAACTTTATTATGCCAATCTAAATGGACTGATGAAATTATTTTGAAATAATCTTAAAAGGTAATCAATAATACAGGTCTGACTTTTTGGAGATTGTTTATCTCATTCTGCCTCTAGCAGTCCAGACTGTCAATCATAACTTGAAAGCAGCAAAAAAATTTTTGTACTCTTAAGAAGAGGAGGCTAAGCAGCAGGAAAGCAATGAAAAGGTTGGACATCAGGCAGGAGAAACAAACACCTTTTCACTCAAATATCAGAATGAGGGGCATAGATTCCTTGGAAAACCGAAAGAACCCCTTTGTGACTGTGAAATAATCCCTAAAGGAGCCATCACCCAGCCCATCCGGGTTCTACTCTAAAGGACACTGTCCCATATTTGGGTCAGCTTATTCCTGGTGTTAGGGGCCATCTCCTGCAGCATTTGCAGTGTGAGTTGGGTCTACAACAGCTCAACAATCCATCAACTCAGTGAAAGGATCAAAGTGGCAAAGTGGCTGTGTGAGATTTTGTCACATGAAGAGCCTTTTGGTTGACTGCATTTTTCAGTTTTCAGCTGACTAGCAGCAGTGATTTTCCTAAGAGGGCATCACAACAATTTGCTGCTAAAAGAAGAGTGTCTTTCAGCTGAGTCCTATAAGAGATTACTAAAAAGCGGTCTGATGAATTCTCCATAAAGGTTTTCTGCAACCCTGCCATCAAATAAGGATTACTAATATACCATTTGTGTATTCAAACGTACAAGTTCACCTGGCAGATGAACCTGTTTTGCCTGAAATGTTCTTCTCTCCTCAGATTAGTGTATCCTCCTGCAATCAGCTCAATGAGCAAACTTCCTGTGACCTGTCAGGCCAGTTAGGTCCTCATGTTTTATATAGATATACTCATAGCCTCAAATCATACTAGAGTACTTCTTGTACCCCTTGTCACAGCAATAATTAAATAGCTGCTCTGGTCACCTTTTGGCTCAGCGAATGCCTCTGCTAGACTGTACACCCATGAAAGCAGGGACTACATGTTTCTTATTGATCTTGCATCAAATCATCATCTAGCTTGGTGGCCTCAGAGAGAACGGGTGGACTCGTCATTGTCTGTTTTTCTTTTATTCAACAAACATTTTAAAGCAGTTCATCCCTATTCTTGTATCTCGTAAGACCTGGCTCGTTCTGAAGGACTCACTTGCCCAGTGATCCATTGGGGAATAGTACTCCTCCTCTGAGAGCCCAGAGGCCTCTTTTTGCCCTCCAGATCAGCTTCCAAACCATCACCTTCCACCCTCATGTTGATATCATCATTCCTTTGAAACTCTTGTCATCCACCCATACCACCATTTTGTTGTTATTCTTTTTTTTTTTTTAGAGTTGGGGTCTCATTCTAGAGATTCTGCTGGAGTGCAGTGGTGTAATCACAGCTTACTGCAGACACAAACTCCTGGGCTAAAGTCATCCTCCCACCTCAGCCTCCCAAGTTGCTGGGACTGCAGGCACATACCACTATGCCTGGCCACACCACCATTCTTAACCCCTGGCAGCTGTGATCTGCGCACTTCCTGCTTGTCTTCCCATATTCATTAAACTTGTTAGTACCTTTCATGCATGACCTTCTCCTGCACCCCAAGTGACTCAGTGATTTCAGAGTTGTCTCTATCCATCCAACCAGCAGAGCCCAACACCTCGGAGGAGAAAGTAGAAAGGAAGAGACCCCTGGCACTATCCTACACCTCAGGATCATGGTCTTAACCTCGCCTCCTTCGATTCCAACAACTGCATCTTCCTCCCCACCCATAGCCACCCAGGACACTTTCGTTGCCTGGAGCTGTCCCGCCATGAAACCTGCCACCCCAGTCTCCCCCAAACCATCTAATCACTGCCCTCATGCTTTTGGTCTGCTCCCTTCCTGACCTCCACACTTTTCCTTCTTTGATCCTGTCGGGATATCCAATCTCTTATGCCTCTGTTGCTATGGAAATTAAATTTATTTTTTATCCATCCTATCCATGGTCCTTCACTTATTGGGGGCTCTGCAGTCAGACACCATCAATTTGAATCCACGTGATACTATTGGCAGCTGTGTGGCTTGGAACAAGTTAATCTCTGAGTTCCAGATTCTTCACCTGAAGACAAAGACAATATTATCTGTTTCATAGAATCACTGAGGATTAAATGAAATAATATAAAATGCAAAGGATATAGCTCAAGGACCATCAAATAATAAGTGTGAAATAAAGGTGTGTCGTTACTGGTAGTAGTGGTGGAAGTCAGTTTCTCACCACTGACCTTCCCCTTCTCCTTCTCACCTGAAGTACCAGTTCATGCTTCTGTACCTCACCCCTTCCCACTTGTCAAGTCTTCATTCCAACAGATATCTTCTCTTTCAGCCATAGGTTTTCTACTGCCTCTGAACACACAGCATGGTCCACGCTTATCCAGGTTAAACACACCTCACAAAGCCTTCCTCAATTCTCTCTCCTTTATCTTTCTCCTTTATTTCTGAACCAAAATTTTTGGAAGACTCCATGTTTGCCTAATTGCTCTATGGAAACTGGTCCTTTCAAAACACCACTCCCTTTCCAGTTTCCTGGGAGGGTTACCCTTTCCTGAATCGTGAAGCAGTTTCGATTCCAACCATTCCCAGGAATGGAGACCTGCCTTCCTCACAGTGGAGAAATTCATGGTTCTTCCCTGAATAGAAAGGCTGTGCTCCAAAGTGGTGGTCCTCTCCCTGAAGAAATCTGAAAATGGCTGACATCTTCAAATAAGACCGATTCCCTCTCTCTCTCTCTCTCTCTCTCTCTCTCTCTCACTTACCTAGTCCTCAAGTCCCCACATTAGAATAACTCTTTACCACTTTTTCCACCTGCCAGGACATCAGAACATCTCTTGATATTTATAACTCATTCCCCACCCCGGGGTGTCTGTGTGTGTGTGTGTGTGTGTGTGTGTGTGTGTGTGTGTGTGTGTATGTGTTAGGAGGTAGGGAGGAAGGGGTGAGGACAGAAAACAGGGCCTGGTTCAGGATTAAAAACTCACCACAGTTTTTCTAAAAAATCAGAGTCACACACGGGTCCCCTGGAAATAACTGAACTTGTAGGCCAGGTTCACATGGGCCTGTTGATTTCTGAGGCGAGAAGAGTGAAAACTTCGCACAATGAGAGACGTCCTTCTCACTGCCACAGTCACAGATGTGGGAGATAGCAGAAGCATCTGTGCTGGGTTCAGGTTTCCCATTCCAACCCACGATGTCTGAATACGCTTGCTGCCTTTCTTTGAAGATGCCAGGTCCTTGGGAATGCCCTCTGTAGTTGGGCCACCCTCAATTACCCATAGAGATGTCATAGCCAGCCCCCTTATTGACTCTTACTCAGGTCTCTTGACATCCTCCTCAGATACTCGACCTGCACGCGTCCTCACCTGCAAAGGAAGGAGGCACACAGGCCAGAGGCTGGTGGTGGTGTGATACATTCATCACTTTATGCACAGATAGACAGTGAGCCCTTTGAGGAAAGGGTGGTGTCTTCTTCCTGTCAGCCTCCCATCCCTAGCACCCTGTGTTGAACATAGTAGAAACTTAATTAAAATGTGTCGATAGATGAATTGCGTGTGCCACCTGGTCCTGCTGTGAAAGCAGACGCTTATCTCTCTGAGACCTTACTCTCATACTTCAGAGGCGACTCCAGCTAAGCCAGACGTGAAGGAGGAGGGTGGAAGCCGAGTTCCCAAAACCACTACGAAGTCCCCCAGGTCACAGTCAAGGATATGGGCTTGCCCATTTTCCCTGGGGGTTACCTGCTCTCTCCAGTGTGTTAACATCTGTGAGCCTTTCTCTGCTTTGGTTTGCAGTGGCTTCCAGATTCAGGGCCCAGATCTCGGTCTTTTTCTGCCCAAACCTTCTAGAGGCCTACAGATGGGAGCTGAGCTCTGCCCTCACCTGGCACAGAGGAAAGGACCCTGGATAGGGAGTCAGGGGTCCCTGGTCCTGATGTTGCTTCAACAGGGACTTGCTCCTGTCTAGAAATGAACGAATTTCAGGGTCTGCTCTAAAGTGTAGGAACTGGACCCTATCCAAACTTCCCTGTTTCTACTGTTCACAAGTCACCTGATATTCTTGCAAAATGTTCAGACCCCTGGGCCCCTTCTGGGGAGATGGGTTCAGTGGGCCAGGGAGGGGCCTGAATTGGTATAGATAACAAGAACATCTATATCTATACCAATTGTAGATAAAAAGAACATCTTACCAGGAAAGTGTGGAGAACACCAGTTTACAGGACTCAGGGTCCTGCTCAGATGCTTCCAATAGTAGTCACTGTGTCACCTTCACAATGTAGCCATATTTACATACCCTAAGAACAAACTAGCTTCATGCTTTTATTTAAATCATCCTGAATTCGGGGAAAAAAAACTTCATTAGCCTGCTACTTATAAAATAACTGTTTTGAGGTGCTATTTTTCCCCTAGTACATAGTAAAATGAGTATATAAATCCTAATTTAAAGAGTTCTCTCCTGTTCCAACAAAAGCATTTCAAGTACTGCCCCCTAGGATATGTAGCAGGAAATATACTATACTTTGGAGACATGACTTGAATAATGCTGCCACCCAAATTTGAAGCCTCTTCCCCCCAAGATGGAGGGATCTCTGAGGTCAGAATGGAAAGGTGTTTCCACGGTTGGGGGAAGCTGCGAAGTCAGGCTGGTGCATCACAGCCTCCTGAGGTCTTCCCAGGAGCTGGAAATGTTTTCCTTCTTGATCAGAGTGGTGCTTACCCTGGCGTTGCTTTATAATTATTCTTTAAATGACACATTACATTTTATACACTCATCTTTATTTAGCTTAGTAAAGAAAATAAAATAACTTAGGGAGTTAAAAAGATAAATTGTTCTAAGAAGCATCACTCTGTGGACACTTAAACTCTATTTCACTGGCTTTGTGAATGCTGCATCCCAATAACCCCAGGCCTGGGTGGGGGTATGCAGCCAGGGAGGGTGAGATTGGGCATTTTCCAGAAGCTTTGTGCTGTGTGCTCCTGGTCCTTATCTCTGGAATTAAGTTACTCAGCCCCAGTGAGGCTGACACAGAAAAACTCTGTTTAATCACAATTCCTGGCCAAGTTCTTGATGGTGTAACTTCAGGAAAAGAGGAACACAAAACTGTGGCCCTACACACACATACACTTATGCACATACACACATATGTGTAAACACACAAGCACATGCACACACAGACATACACGCTCATATGTGTACACACATACATGCACACAGGCACAGCTATTTTTGAAAGGAATCCCAGCTAAGGTAACTACGATGCCTTAAAAGCAAAGCCTTATCTTGACTCCACATCGGGCTCCTTGGAAAGGGCGGGCTGTCTGGGAGTGGTTCTCGAGGAATCTGTCTTCTCTGTGGCAGCAGCTGAACCTAATGAATCAGGCCAATAAACTATTTTGACAGCATCTGCTCCTTTTATTCTTTGCTGCTCTCCCCAGTCCTGGCCCCAATGTAAAAGCCTCAGACACCACCCCTCCCACCCCACACTGAAGGCCTGAAGGCACACAGCCTCTGTACTTGGTTAACAGTGCCATTCCTGGTGAATCTGACTCTCCAGTGGGGCCCAGGGGTGAAGGGGAATCAAGTTCTTTCCAATGGACACACTGAGGAAGGTATTTACCTGATGTGGCTGCCTCCTCAGGAGACTGCCCCTTTGGGGTGTGTGGTAGGGCCATCTGCCCCCAAATATGTCCTTTCATGAATTGCCACCATCTCTGACTTTCAACTGTTTCTTCTTCTGAGACTTGTTTTGGTTTTCAGTGTTTTTCGTTTTGGGGAGTTTTCTATAAAAAGCTTACTACCACAGAGATGTAGTAACACCTCAACTTAACACCTATCAGGGTGAATCAGGACCCAGCTAGGCTAGGCTGAGGGGGATGGGTTACCTTGAAGGCAGAGGTCAGGATGAAGAGGGGTTAAACTTGGTAGTGAGGGAGTTGTGGGGAGGGAACTGCAGGCCTCTCAGGCCCCCTCAACTGACCTGGGTTAGGCAAGTACAACCCAGCAGTGCTGCCATGAGTGGGTTAGCTGTGTGAAGACAGTCTGACATCTAGGGGGAAGAAGGAGTTTCTAACTTTCCAAGCGTCTGTACTTAGTTTTAAATGAATGTGGAGAAAATGCAAAGGTTCAGTGCTACGGTCTGAACGTTTGTCTCTCCCCAAATTAATATGTTAAAGGTGGGGCCTCTGGGAGGCAATTGGATCACAAGTGTTGAGCCCTCACAAAGGGGATTGGTGCCCTCATAAAAGGGGCCCTAGAGAGCTAGCTCGGCCCTTCACCAAGTGAGTACATAGCAAGAAAGCACCGTCTATACACCAGAGTGAGGGTTCTCACCACACACTGGATCTGCTAAATCCTTTATGCTGGACTTCCAGACTCCAGAATTGTGATAAATCAATTTCAGTTGTTTATATACTGTCTAGTTTATGGTATTTTGTTATAGCAGACAGAATAGACTAAGTTATTGGGTCTTTGTTGCAACAACAGGTGGATTCTTTGATTTCTAGGAGTGTCTTTCCATGACAGTAAGATAACTAATACATAGTCTTTTTATAGAGGAACATTTAGCCTGGTAACAGAAAAGGCAGGGATACTGCTTAGTCAGTTCATGCTGCAGTAACAAAAGACCCTAGACGGTGTTATTTATAAACAGCATACATTTATTGCTTACAGCTGTGGAGACTGGGAAGTCTAGATCAAAGAGTTAGTGGATTTGGGGTCTGATAAGAGCCCAATGCCGGCTTCCAAGATGGTACCTTGAATGCCAGGTCCTCCTGAGGGGCAAAGACAAACATTATGTACTACATGGTAGGAGGACAAAGGAACAAAAAAAGGGCCAAATGCTCTGGAAAACCTCTTTCAGAAGAGCATACAGTAAATCCAGAGGGCTTGGGAGATGACTGGGTTCCTTAGTCTGTGCTAAGATCACTGACATATACATTTTCTGGAAAAGCTGGCTTTGGCTCCTAAGTAATTAAAACCACAGTGATCTTGATCTGTGTTCACTGTGATGAGGCTTCCAGCTGTGTCTTCTAATAACATGACACTGATGCTGCAGGTGAAATTGAAGACACTGACACCCAGAAGGTAAGGCCATTTCCTCTTTGTCTTGGGCCTATCTAGACATCTGTGGCAGGAGGTTCTAAAACGTGGAGTGCTACCAATTCTGAAATAATGTATTTGTGCCCTGACATAGCAGGGTCTACCTTAGGCCTCATCCATCATTCTACCCTAGCATAAAGTAGTTATCAAGTCAAGATCATGTTTCTGGATCCTGAAGAAGACAACAGTCTTGGAGGAGAAGCAGATTTTGCCCTCGAAAAGAAGATGCAATGCAGAAGAAAGTTCAGCTGACACCATGTTGGAAGATAGCCACCAATGTTCCAACAGGACGTTTTTTAAAGAACATGGAGTGAGCGAAGGCATGGAGACAGTGGGTCCACCAGGCTTCAGGTCATTAGGATGCAGAAGAGGAGAGGCAAGATTGGGTTGAGAGGTATTTTGTGCAGGAACACACATACCAATGTTGTCATGTAACTCAAAAAGAAAGTCAATTCAGCCCACCAGCTTCACTGTGGACTTCACTGTGATGTGAGATGAACAGAGGGTACAGGTGACCCCTCCCAGAGGTAGGCATGGAGACATCATCGGCACTTGGGCAGAGCTGCCAAGGTCTTCTCAAGCGCGTTGTGGACCATGAAGGCACCCCGGAAGGTGCTCCTAAGCACCTTGCCCTGCTATTTGATGGAATGGACCTAACTGACTGGTGTCTCCAGTCCGAGGTGAGTGAGAGTTTCTGTCAGTTTCACTCAGAGAGGCCTCAACCTCGGGGTTATTTTGAACCAGGAACTAAATGCAGAGGTAAAATCTAGAGGACAAAGTGCACAATTATTTTCTCTTGGCCATATCTCCCATGTCCTGCTTCTCCCTGGGGAGCACCTCCCAGTTGCAGTTAGGTATGGCTTCTCTCTCCAATGTGCCCACCCTTTTTAGATCTTTCCTCATGATTTTGGGAAAGTTCCAAACAGCCTCCCTGACTTGCAGCAGGAAAAGCACAGTGCAAAGTAAATATTGTGTATATTTAGCATGACATGTAAATATTTTATAGGAGCTAAAGTAAATAATGTATATATTTGAAATGTCAGTGTAAATATTTGATAGGGCTGCAGTAGGACTCTAGTGTGCTTGGAGTCTGGTGCATGACTAGTGGTGGGCAGGGCCAAGGTCAAAGGAAATTAGAAGACGGCTTGTTTATGATGCATCCAAAAACATGCATTTTTCTCTCCTAGCCTGGATGCTGCTTTGAACATCCGACCCCCCAACATTTAAATATTCTCACATGAATTATCCACAGTCTCTCAAGACCAGCTTCTCTACCCTGAGAAGCTGCCAGAAAGAGAGCAGCACGGGAGAGCCTAAATTATACTTGTATGTTTACTTGTTTACTGTCTGTCTCACCTACATAAGGTCAATTACAGGAAGGCCTGTCCTGCCTGATATCACATCCCAGCACCTAAAACAGTGCCTGACATATACTAGACACTCTGTATTTCTTGAATAAGTAAGATTTGATGTCAAACTGAAAAGTGATTCCACTCTGTAAGTTTTATATCCCTTTCTTTTTTTATAACTTTTAATTTTAAATATGTCGGGTACAATTCAGGGTTAGGTATACAAATGTTCACTATGCAGGCACCCTTGTTGATGAGGTGTGCCCCCCTCCTCTGGCAGTTTCCCACTACTGCCAATCCCTTTCTTACAGTATTATGATAGTTGTTCGAGGTCCGCTTATGAGTGTGAACATGTGATACGCTGTTCTTTGTTTCTGTGAAAGATCACTCAGTATTATCGCCTCTAAGTACATCCAAGTTGCTGTGAAGTTCATAATTTTGTCCTTCTTTATGACCGAGTAATATTCCATCGTGTATATGTACCACATCTTTTTTAGCCTGTCCTCTTTCAATGGGCAGCACGGTTGGGTCCATGTTTTTTCTATTGTGAATAATGCTGCAATAAACATACGTGTGCAGGTATCTTTTTCATAGTGTAATTTGAGTTCCTCTACATACCCCAGTAGGGGGATTGCAGAGTCATATGGGAGATCTATTTTCAGATCTTTTAGGAAAGATCTGTAAAGGTAGAAGCTGTACCTTTACACTTCCACCAACAATGTAGAAGTGTTCCCTTTTTGCCGTATCCTCTCCAGCATCTGTTGTTTTTTGAGTTATTGATGATGGCCATTCTGACTGGAGTTAGGTGGTATCTCAGTGTGGTTTTAATTTGCATTTCTTTGATGACTAGTGAGGTTGAGCATTTTTTCATGTATCTGTTGACTGCTAGTATGTCTTCTTTTAAGAAATGTCTATTCATATCTTTTGCTCACTTTGTAATGGGGCTGTTTGTTTTTGTTTTCTTTTTGGCACGTTTGAGTTCCTTGTAGATCCTAGATATTAGGCCTTTGTCAGATATCTAGTTGGCAGATATTTTTTCCCAGTCTGTGGGCTGTCTCCCTATTCTCTCAGTGGCTTCTTTGGCTTTGCAGAAGCTTGTCAGTTTGATGAGGTCCCACTTGTCTATCTTTTCTCATATAGCATGGGCACTTGGGGTTTTGATCAGAAATTGGTTGCCAGTTCTGATTTCCATAAGGATGTCTCCTGCATTTTCTAAAGTTCTTATAGTTTGAGGTTTTACATTTAGGTCTTTGATCCATTTAGAGTTGATTTTTGTGTATGGTGATAGGTAGGGGTCTTGTTTTAATCTCCTGCATGTGGTCAGGCAGTTTTCCCAGCACCATTTACTGAACAGGTTCTCCTCTCCCTAGTGGTTGATGAATGGAGGCTTTGTTGAAGGTGAGTTGGTTGAGAAATTGAGGTTTTGCTTTTGGAATCTCCATCTTATTCCATTGGTCTATATGCCTGTTCTTGTACCAATACCAGGCTGTTTTGATTATTATTGTAGCTTTAAAATAAAGCTTAAAGTCTGGGAGCATGATGCCTTTCGCTTTTTTGTTTGTTTGTTTGTTTGCTGAGGATTGTTTTGGCTATTCGTAGCCGTTTATGTTTCCATATGAATTCCTGTATTGTCGTTTCCAAGTCTAAGAAGAATGCTGCTGGTAACTAAATGGGTATTGCATTAAATCTGTAGATTGCTTTGGGTAGAAGACTAAAATATTCCATGCTCTTCTAATCCATGAGCATGGAATATTTTTCCATTTGTTTGTGTCATCTTTGATTTGATTCTACTCTGTAAGTTTTCAAAAACTGCAACTCCAGCCCCACCCAGAAAGAGCCAACATTTTAAATCCATTAAGTCATACAAACCTTGAAAGTGGGTTTATTCAAGTTGGCTATAGGAACTGGCTGCAAGTAGTTATGTAAGGAGACATTGTATAATTGAAAGAAGCAGGATTGGGGGTGTCACAGAGCTCAGCATACAGTTGTCTAGGAGACCTTGGAAGTAGAGAGTGGTGCATTGCAGCAAGATACAAAAGCAGAAACGTCCAAGCAGAATATGGGAGAGAAATGGGAAAGCATGAGAAGACCTTCACTGCCTTCTCAAGTTCTTTCAGGAGTGCCCTTCACAAGTGTAACCTTGAGTGTTTCAAAATGAATACAATCTACTCTTAGCTTTCCTCAGACCAGTTATCCAGAATGTTTTTTTACTTCATCTAAAATGGAACCAATCATGACATTAATAGCAAACACAACATGTACAGAGACCCGGACACTGCTTACATGACTCTGCGTGTATTCATTCACTTCATTCGTAGACACCCATGAGTATAGAAAGTAGAGGAGAAAGAGAAGTCCAGAGGACTATGATAGAATTATCCAGGAATGTTAATGAGTCATGTCCCTCTGAGCAGCAAATATTCTTGGCGTCAGTGGTGGCAACACTCCCTCCTTCTAGGTGCTCCTCTTCCTAGGTTGTATGGAAGGTGGGAAAGGGGAGCATCTTTGTGTGAAGGTCCTGGACCCAGCGAAGGGTGGTGTCTGCCGGTGAACAGAATCTGCAAAGAAATAGGTCTCATCTCTTATAAAATCGCAGAGCCTGAGGAATGAAAAGGCCCCCAAGAGGGGCCAAGTCCAACATACCCAACAAATGTGTGAGTTCCTGGGGGGTCACCATTGCAGGCTGTTCTTCAGTTTGCCAGTGACCTGTGAGACCATGTCATGTTCACTGTATCCACACTTCCCATCAGACATCAGAACATGGTAGATGTCAACCTGCATTGTGCATCAGAGCAGTGGCATGAGGGAGGGACAAGAGGAAAGAGGAAAGGGAAACAGAACCTACTTCTCTTTCTGATATGACTGTTGTAGCAGCACAAGGCAATCAGTGACCAGCTTCCACTTTTATAAAGGACGGTGCTTTCCTCAATTTAAAATCAGAGCCCTAAGTTCCCTGCACCTGGGCACCAGCAGAGACCTATGCTGGCTTGTCCTTATGTTCAACAGAAAGGACAACTTCCTTCTCATATCCCACCTGGCAATGATCTGAGACGGTTTTGAAATGCTGTGTAGACACAGTATGTACTAATAACACTGCTGTTGGGAGTGTATCCACAACCACATCACTTTATCCATGACTGCAAAGTGCTATGGATGAGGGCCACAAATGAGCTAGATGTCTCCGAAGACCAGAAGGGAGGCACGTCATGGGACAGTGTTTAAATAATTCTCAATGCCAGAGAAGGAGATGGGAGTCAGTAGAGGCCTGAGTTGACACGCTGGGCCTTCCTCCAAGGCCAGTTGTTGGGGTGAGGACACACTGGGCATGGCTTCTCCAGGCTCTGTGACAAGTTCTTAAGTCTTGCCATCAAGACAGGGCAAATTGAACACATTCTGTCTTCCTTCCACGTGTATAGCAATAGCCTGCACTGGGTATCATGGTCATTTTGGTAAATAGGAGACCTCAATGGGCCCAGGTACATCACAGTCAGGTGACTCCAGACACCAGGGCCAGAGCAGAGCTGGGCTCAGGAACCTAAACCTGCTGAGTCCTTGAAGAACTCAATTTCACTAACTACAGGTATAGGCCAACACATTTGTGACATCTTCAACCCTATGCAGTTAGACAAGGAGTGTTTTGTGTTTGAGAGATCTTTTGTGTGTGTGTGTCTTATTTGAGGTGACTTTGCTTGTTCTGTTTGTTTTGCCCTGTTAGGCAGAAGGAACAAGAAGAGCCTCTTTATTCTTGTTTGGGTAGATAAACATTAAATGAGCGACTACTGCTTGCTAGATATATATTGACTCTATGAATGAAGAGATTAATCAAATATACATTCAATACTGTGGCAAGTGTTGAATATGTCTACAGGGGGCAATAGGAACAAGGACATCAGGTTCCCAACCCAGACAGAAGAAGCAGAAAGCCTCTTGGTGAAGGTGACTCTCATCTAACAATTGACCGAGTTGCTGCATTTGTATTTTTAATCCATTTGACCTCTTATAGACAATATAGAAAACCCCAGATTTGGAGTAAAACAGATGCAATTCAAATGGCAGCGGTACTACTTACTATGTGCATCAGTCCTAGAATTCTGCTTGCTATAACAAACAGCTCTCGGTTCTCAACAGCCAGCTAGAGAATTTTGTCTTGCTCAGAGAAGTCCTGTGTGACTCATTGGGATTCTGCCCGCATGGTCATCACGCTTCTTCTACTCATTCTCCTCTACTAGGGCCTTGTCCTCCTTGGCCTTGAGTTACAGATGAGGAAAGAGAAAGGAGGTGGGAAGACCCACCTACTTTTAAGGTGCCTCAGTCCAGAAGGGTACCACATCTCCACTGCTCGTTCTCCATGGGTGAGAACACGCCATGTGGCCCTGCCTAGATACAAGGAGGCCATGCAGTCCAGTGGTGGGCTGGGAAGGGGATGTTAGTGAGTGTTAGCCATCAGTAATGTCCATCAGCTCCATCAGGTCACCAGGCCTCTGTGGATACGGGATGATGCTGAGACCATAGCTTTCATCTGCTGGGCAGAGTGAGGACTCATGTCTTGGGCACCTGCATGCATCTTTTTTTTACCTGGGAGCACTTCAATCATATGCTGCCATGGTCACCACCATAGCCAGCCAACAAGTGCAGGTCTGGTTTGGGAATATAGCTGTGGACCAGAGAGGCTGGGCCCCGGGCCGAGAGAGACAGACACACATCACATACTCAGGAAAGAAAATGACATATCTCAGGACTTTCTTGGCATTCGAACTTTAATAACTTCTTTGGAGAAAATTTTATATATATATATAAAATATATATGTGTGTGTGTGTGTGTGTGTGTTTGTGTGTGTGTGTGTGTGTGTGTGTGTGTGTGTGTATGAAGAGGGCATAAAGTATATATGCCCTTCTTTAAGCAGAGTAATTCACAGTTGCCTCTAGCCTTTGAGTCTCGTGTTGTTTTGGAGCACTGAAATGTTACCTTTCTTTCTTGCCTGAGGATAACAAAAGGCCCGGTCATGAGGAATGACCTCGCCCTGCTGTTTTGCTTCCAGAGTGTGAGGTCGTCCAATATAAAATCCTCTAGATGTGCTTCCTGGTACAACATGCCTTAAAAATTACATGCTTTCAACTCAACACACAATTGGGTACAAGAAACTAACGTTCATGCTGTTTTATAACATGGCTCACATCGCCTGTGGCCTTTTGTCCCACACCCTCCCCCCTTAAGTGCACAACTGTTTCAGAAAAGAGATTAAACCTCAAAAGGATCTAAGTGTAATCTCTGGGCGGCTATGGATTTGTCAGAAAAGTTCTGTCTCCATTGCAGACTGGAGACTGTCACCCTGCACCACATTCGTCACTGAACCCGGAGTGGCAGTGTTTTTACCGACAGTCGGGATAAAAAAAAGGCAAGATAAAATTTATGGACGTCCCATGGTCCTCCCTGTATGCAGACAGACGGCAGCAATCTGACCAATGCTAATCTCTGGCGCTTAGGAGGTGGAAGCCCTACACTGTCCCTTTGGAAGCTGAAGATGAGGACATTTAAGAGAAATCAAAGAGCAAATATCAAACAAGCAATCGTCTTCTGTCATCTATCCTGTTGTCTGAGTAATCCTCCATGCTTTAGTCTGAGAGATCACTTGAAATTCTGGGGGCCTTTCAGGAGATTATCTGTATCAGTGAAGGCTTTGAAGTAGGGGCAGCTGGCATCTCATTACTGAAGGAGATCAAAAAACCGAAGCTGGAGTGCAGTTCCCGCCTGTAGGGCCTCATTCACACAACACAGGAGAACTCAATTATCCAAGTCCAGGACAGTCTTTATGTGCTACCTGCTAACCACAAATAGTCCTTCCCGCCTCCTGTGGCCTCTCTCTCTCTTGTTCTTGCTGTCCTTTCTGCTCGTGTTAATTCCCTCTGCTTTTCCTAAACCAAGGAAGTCTTAAAGGTTGTAATGGCAGTTCTCTTGTAAGTTAATAGCATATTTTCAACACTTAAAAAAAGAGAAAATTAAGCCTCCATGGGGTTGAATCGTTTAAGTGGAAAATGTGCTTTGATGGAAACATGTTTTAGCAACAGGTCAGCCTGTGGTTCATTGGTTCCATGGTGGGTTTAGCCATAGAGTGAAATTGGTTTACTTATGATTTGAACTTGGCATTGAACGGGCCCAAGAGTACCTGAGTCTCACTTCATGGTGTTTGTGAATCTGGACTATAAATATGCCCAGAATCTTCTCCTCCAAATGCTCTGTCCTCCTGGGAATTTTCCTGGGATGAAAGAAAAAAAATAGGTGGGAAATCTAAGCAGCCATCCTGATTGCTGCATAGGATTTTCAGAAAACGCTTTACCTCTGGGGAAGCAATTTGGAGTCAGGTTATGGTGGATCCTTGCTGCTGGCTACTGTGAGAACCTTTCCTCCCTGCCTGTACCTGCTATCCTATTGTGAATTCTCTATATTATTGCTCTTCTACTTAGGTCAGATTTACTCAATAAAATGCCAACCTCAGATCCCATCCCTCCAGTGTTCAATACACCCTTTCCCTCAACTGTTGAATGCTGCTGGAGAAAGTCGCAAAACTGCGTGTTCATGATCTCCAGTGTCAGCTGGGCCTTGGGATCCTTCTATGCTTCTCCAGTTATTTCTCTGTCAGCTCTCAATTTTAGCACCTATCCTCTCCTTATAAAGAGCTTTTTCACCACCTCTCTCAATACTTTCTCCAATGAACTAGTTTTATCAACATTTTAAAGACAAATCTCAATGGGCAGGACCTTGTCTAAGTCCTAAACCACTCTATCTCTCTCATCTGTAAAATACCCTCACTCTCCACCATCTTGTTTCCTCTCCCAATAGAATGTTGTGTTTCTCCGTTTGACGATGCTCAACCCCACCCTTCCTGATCCTTAAAAACCTCAGCATATCTTTCACCTTCTCCTGTACTTTCAACCTCTCCCAATCAGATGGCTCTTTCTCGCTTGAATTTAAACATGCTCTGATGTCTCCCGCCTGAAAAGCAAACAAGCACACCCGCTCTTTGACCCTGGACTTTTCTCCAACCACTGTCAAGATTCATCCACATTTTCCCATCTTTCAATATGCTCCTTGTCCTAGTGCTGTGTTGTGTCTGCTGCCACCATTCCACTGAAATTTCTCTCCCCAAGAAGAGCAGTGACTGTCTTGTCATCTATCCCAATGGTCACTTTATTGGCATTCAACATAACTGACTGTCTTTCCTTCCAAGCCCCTTGGCCTTCTTTGATGTCAAGATTTCTTTACTTTTCTTTTACATCTCTTGGTGCTCCCCCAGAGGTGCCTACCACATAGCAGGTGCTTAATAAACACTTGAACAGAAACATTGCATTCATACTTCCTTTGTTCCTGTTTCCCATTCTTTTCCCCTTTTCCTTTTGCTTTCTCCTGCTGTGCAGAGAACCAGTCAGATACCTGTTTTCTGGTAGAAATGGAGAGGGACTATTGATCTTTACCCTGTTTTGCATGGTGTTAAGCCAATGGGTTTATTATCTATAAGAAGCCTACCCAAGGCGAATAGAGTACTGGCCCAGGTGCTGACTTATGATCTTGGAACCCTCTAGCAAGAAAAAGAGCCATTGAGAGATAGTGCCTGAGCTGGGTTATAATCTTTCAGGAAGTGAGAAAGTGTTTTAGCAACATTTTATAAACTCAAAACTGGAGAGTCATCTTCTAAGTACTTTGAAGTTCCTCAAAGTACTTAATATTTCTGCAAGATTTTTGATGGCTGAAAATGTTTCCACAAAATCCTTCAACATATGACTCTATTTGGCAATTCTAAAATACCACTTCAAGCCTAAGTTTGAAGATTTAGGAATCCCCCTAAATTCTTGGAAAGTCAGCATTTTCTTTCTATTAACAAAACTTGGACATCTGTGACCAAAAGAGAGCAAGTGACACATTTTGTCCTGCTCTACCTCTCTGGAATTTTGACAGCACTGTCATTGCCCATGGGGAATTAACAGCACAAATAACTAAAGTAAAAACACATTTAAATCATTAAGGACCAACTTTGTTCAGAGAACCAAGCTAGGCATTTCAGCTATGTATTTCAGCTCTAATCCTCACACCTCTTTTGCAAGGTGGCCATTATTATTCCTACTCTACAAATGACAAAACTGAGGATTGAAAGAAGCCTTATCCAGGGCTGGGTAAGTAGTGAGTCAGAGAGCCAGGATTTGAGCAGTGCTGTTGAGTTCACCATCAGTCCATGACCCCATAATATCTCCACATGCCACTCTCATCACAGTAGGCACTGACTATAATGGTGATGAAACCACCAGGTACCCTAATCAGGCACAATGATCTTTAATCAGAGGTGCTGATGCCTTTATAGTAAATGAGAACAAGACTCATCTCCTTGCATTTTGCCTGTTCCTCTCTGGTGAGGACACTAAAGAGCAGTAAAGAGAGGTGAATGAAGGAAGTAAAGAGACGGTTTTATTGTAGGTATTCATCCAGTCACCAACAAAACCACACAGGAGCAAGGCATTTTGCTAGGTTCTAGAGATTCAAAGATGAATAACATCTTATTCCTTCCCTCCAGGAGCTCCCAATAATAAAAGAAGGTAAGCAAGTGTGCAGAATCAAAAAATTGTAAGGAAGAATGTGATGGATGCCAAAGAGAAGTTCAAAGGGCTCTGCAGGTGAGGAGAGTGAGTGATACTGAGAAACTGGGGAATCAGAGTCCCGTCACCAAGGATGGAGCATCCCATCATCACCAAGAATAGAGAGTCCCATCATCACCCAGATGGAGAGTCCCATCACCAAGGATGTAGAGTCTCATCACTGAAGATGGAGAATTCCATCACCAAGGATAGAGAGTTTCATCACCAAAGTTGGGGGGTCCCACCATAAAAGGATGGAAAGGCCCATCACCAAGAATGGAGTGTCCTGCCACCAGGGATGGAGAGTCCTGTCACCATGGATGGAGGATCCCATCACTAAGGATGGAGAGTCCCATCATTACCAAGGATGGAGAGTTTCATCATCAAGGATGGTGAGTCCCATTATCACCAAGAATGGAGAGTTCCATTTCCAAGGAAGGGGAGTCCATCACCAAGGATGGAGAGACCTATCACAAAAGGATGAAAAGTCCCATCACCAAGGATGGAGAGTCCTCTCATCACCAAGCACGGAGAGTCCCATCACTAAGGATGGAGAATCCCATCATCAAAGATGGGGAGTCCCATTATTCCTCAAGATAGAGAATCCCATCAGCAAGGATGGGGAGTCCCATCACCAAGTATGGGGTGTTCCATCACTAAGGATGGAGTGTCCCATCGCCAAAGATGAAGAGTCCTGTTATTACCAAGGATGGAGAGTCCCATCATCACCAAGAATAGAGAGTCCCATCACCAAGAATAGAGACTGACCAGAGCACAGAACATTCCCTGCACTTGGGGGTAATGCAGACCCAGATAGGAACAGAATCATTAAAGGGTTGTTGGAAATAGTAGAAAAGAAAGGGAGAGCCTGGTGCTGTGACTCATGCCTGGGCAATGTAGTGAGATATCCCCATCTCTAAAAATAAAATAAAGAAAGGGGGAGAAAAATATTCTGCAGTGTTTCTAAAATATTCCCTCTCTCTTGTGTTCTCTCTGTCTCTCATGGTGTGTGTGTGTGTATGTGTGTGTGTGTGTGTGTGTGTGTGTGTGTAAAAGGAAAGTCATAGACTAAAGGAGAAGAGGCAGACAGCATAAAGGTGAAGATCTGATTCACAGGAAATCTTTGGCCCCAGAAGTTATCTGGCCTAGGATGAGTGGCCACAGCCCCTCCAGTGTTTGACTGCCCCCCGCTGGGGCAGGGCTAGAGGAATGTGTCACTAGGAGGAAGTGGAGCTTGGCCTAAGTAGCTCAGAAGGCAGATTTCAGCTGAGATTGCCCCTAGGGTGCCTGGAGAAACAGGAGCAAAAGGAGATAATAAGCAAAATGGCTTTGCACTTTTTTCACTCCCTTCTCTTATCACTGAGCTCAACAGACAGGCCTTTTTTCATGCCAGTGTATCCACTTTCCTAGGGGTTAGCAGGGGAGGGTGGGCTTGTTAAATTGTGATTGGATCTGAAGTGTGTGCAGTTTTCATTGTGAGGTTGTCCAGACAATAAGGGTGAACAAAGAGGACGATAGCGAGCATCCGGGGTATTTGATGAAGCATGAAGAGGAGCCAGAAATATCCATATTGATTGCACCCCTGTCGGATCTGAGACACTTTCTTATGTCAGTGAGTCACTTCTGCTTATTGAACCATAAACCCTAGACAAAGTGTGTGCTCCGACTCGCCAGAGCAGCCCTGTTTCTGCTGCCTGGAGGGATGTTTCTAGGACGGGGCCCCAGACACCTGGGGCACCAGCATCAGCAGGAGCAAACACATTTGCCATGAGTTTTGAGAACTTGATATGAGGTTTCTAGGATTCATGGGAAAATATCTGATAAAGAGAAGAATGCTGTTCTCTCAGGAGGTCCGTGTGAAACTGGGGGATTCCTTACTGAAGGAGAACTCATCTTTGTCTCCGCTGTGCAAAATTGAGAAGGGAAAGGTGGAGCATCAACCGGGAGTGATGTACTTGTTGGCTCAGAAGTGGGCACAGCAGGGAATGGGCCAGTTCTGAAATGGTCTCTTTCTCTCTGGCTCTTTCCCAAAAGACAGCCCCATTTGTGTTGCTGTCATCTGTTTGTGTTTCAGACATGTATCACTCGGGGAGGCTCTCGCTGCCAAACTTCCTTGTTTGTGTGCAACACACCTCTCTAGGGAAAGAAAGACTTTTGTCCAGCTGAGAGTTGCCTTATAAACAAGGCTGATCTCTGAATGCAGAATTGGATCCTCAAAGCCTCTGCTCAAATTGGGGTCAGACTGAAGCAGAGGCGTTGAACCCAAGTCAGGCACCATGCCGAGTCTCTGGCATAGTCACAGTCCTTCCTGCCTCCCTGAAACACCCTCAGACTCAGTCCCGGCTGCACTTCCCAAACTGAGAGCTGGGTTTCCCCTTTCCTTTGCCCCAGTTCCTCTGGGTCTCTCTGTGAAGTTTGAATTGGTGCCTTCATATGTGAGGTAAGGGGTCAAGAACTGCAAGGTGGGTTGGGGTGGGCAAAATAGAATATGAAAGGAAAGAACAAGGGAGAGGGCAAATATATTTATCCCCAGACATCAGGGCCGTGGTGAGAGGGGACAGCGTGCCCCAATTATGTCTGATAATGCTGGATGAGGCTCTACAGTTACAAGTATAAACCTTGGTGTGTCAGGTTCTCTAGGATTAAAACATACTACCTGAAAAAAGTTCAAATCATGCTAAGGTACAAAAATTCTTGCCTGTCAAAGTGTGTGTGTGTGTGTGTGTGTGTGTGTGTGTGTGTGTGTGTGTGTGTATGCATGCATCCACAAGAATAATATTGGGTTAATTTCTGAGTGTTATGCAGTTGTTCATTCAGCAACTAGTTCCTGAGTGTCTATCGAGTTTCAGGCACTGTTCCATGCTATGAGGACAACACAGTGAACAAAGCAAAAATCCTCCCCTTGTGGGGAATGAAGATGGAAGCAGACAATCAAGCCTGGTATTGCATGTGTTATCCTGTGAGAAGTTCTGTGTAAAGAACTAAAGCAGGGTGAGGTTTAGAGAATGCTGGGGGAAGGGGAGGACTTACAGTTTTTAAAAGAATGGTTAGGACAGGAGTTTGACAAAGATGTAATGGAGGGGAGGGCTCAGCTATCAGGGGAAATAGCTTTCCCGATGTTCATTCCTAATAAAATGCACTTTAAAATATCCCCCACTGGGAAACTGCTGGGGGCACACCTCATCAACAAGGGTATCTGAATAATGAACATTTGTGCACCTAACCCTGAATTGTACCCCACATCTTTAAAATAAAATTTTTTTAAATTAAAAAAAAGTGAATAAAATACCCCTCTAAGTTACAAATTTTTCAGCAGTGACTTTCAATCCCAAAACCTCCCTGATCTCTCGGAGGACACAGGATTTTGGGGAGCATTGAGACAGAGGGGCTGGCTTCACCCTGGCAGGGCAGATCATTTCTGAGTGCGAAGGTAGTCAGGAAGTTTCTGAGTGGTGAAAACCACAACAGGGCAATTGCATGTCCTCAGGCAAAACCACAAACATATCAAGCAACCACCAAATGATCAACTTTTAGATCCTATTCTTTCCTCTTCTCATCCGATTTTTAATCGTGTTCCTTTGAATTCAGATATAAGGTCCTATGGTTTGACTGTGGTTTGTCCCCACTAAAACTCAGGTTGAAATTTAATCTTCAACATGGCCATGTTGGGAAGTGTGACATAGGAGGAGGCATTTGTATCATGGGAGCAGATCCTTTATGAATAGATTAATGACCTCCCCCAGGGGTGAGTGAATTCTGGCTCTTGCAGGAATTAGTTAGTTCCCACAAGAGTGGGTTGTTAAAAAGAGTCTGACTTCCTTGGTTTCTCTCCTGCTTCCCCTCTTGCCATGTGATTTCTTTCCACTGTCCTTCTGCTTTTCACCATAAGTGGAAGCAGCCTGCCCTTCTGCTTTTCACCATAAATAGAAGTACCATCAGATG
The DNA here is from genome assembly GCA_963574415.1 of Tarsius wallacei. Classification (NCBI taxonomy): domain Eukaryota; kingdom Metazoa; phylum Chordata; class Mammalia; order Primates; family Tarsiidae; genus Tarsius; species Tarsius wallacei. Next base: position 27,113 of record CAUYQG010032479.1, read on the forward strand.
CAGCTACCCAGTGTTGAACCTTCCAGTCACTAGAATCATACTTAAGCCAAATAAACTTCTTTTCTTCATGACTTACCCAGCTCAGTCATTCTGTTATAGCAGCACACAACAGACTACGACTTAAGATACTATTAAACATGTGCCCAGGTAACTCCTGGTATCACAACAAAGGGCACATATTGTTCTTCAGGATATTTGAGTGCAAAACAGGAGAGGACACATCAGTAGCCCAGGTCTTGTCACCAAGGAGAGGCCAGTGGATTTAACTTCAGGGAGGTCGCTCTGTAGTGTGTTAAAGTTAGCAGACTTCATCCTCTGCTGCAAAAACAGGTGAAAGTCTAGGCTGTCTCGCTGGCTCTTGTCATCCCATGAAGGGAGGGCACAATGATTCTGCTGCCAAGCCAGTGTCTAGCATAAAAGGAATGGTACTCTGGGCACCTTGACTATTCTCAGATGCTTTTAGTATTCATTTCTCTGCCCTCACCCTGATGACCATCAACCAGCTACTCAATGCCTGTAATTGGTTCAGAATGCCCTGATGTGATAACTGTTGTGAGTCAGAATATGTGTGGCCTCTGAAAACTCAGATAAGAGCCCTGTTCTAGTGAAGACCATGGAGCTATGATAACCTGAGATTGCAGAGACAATTAGGGATATCGTATGTAAGCAGTTGTGAGGGATGATGTTGGAAGGAGATTTGTGAAGAGAACTAGTATAAGGCGCCTCAAACTCTAGTCCTCAACCCCACTCTGGCTATGTCACTTTGGCAATTTATTTACATTATATTTGTCTCAGTTTCCTGATCTATAAAACAGTAAAAATAGGGGCTACCTCATCAGATGGTTGTAGGAATTAAATGAGTTAGTATTTATAAACACTTATAACAGTGCCTGGAATATAGTATGCACTTAATACCTCTTTTTATTACACCTAGGGAACAAGAAAGATATTTTCCTCCACTCCTTGGCTTTGTGTGTATTTTCTAGATTTTCCAAAACCTAATCTCAACCTCTGCTAAAGAGTCACTGGCACATGAATAAGAAAAGCCCTATTCTCTCCCCATGGAAGACTACCTGAGGAATATCTAAATGAGACATGTTACAGGTATAACTTTCTTTCCCTTCTTTTTCTTTTTTGAAAGAAAGGAGGGGATGAGAATTGTACTTCTATATGTGTTCCAAAGACTACTATACCATAATGATATTGTTTTGTATACGTATTTTTAAAATAAATTTATTATGTATTTTTACAGTATACAACATGATGTTATAAGATACATTTAGTAAAATAATTACTATAGTGGAACAAATTAACCTATTCATTATTTCACATAGTTACCCACCTTTCCTTCCTTGTATAAAGCAGCTTTAACCTATTTATTTAGCAAAAATTCTGAATACAATACACTAAAACTAACAATAGTCCTTATCATACACTATATCTGTTGACTTGTTCATCCTACATACTTGTTTTGTATCCTTTGACATACATCTCTTCATTTTCTCTCCTCCATTCTGAGTCTGGTACTGTCAATTTTATCTTAGATTTACCCACATCATTTTTTATTTCTTCCTGCATCTCCAAACTTCCTTTGGGGATCACTTTCTTTTTGTCCTCATGTTCATATTTTCTATCCTCCTTCTTTTTTTTTACTTGGCAAATTCATTTATTAACATTAGGTTTAATGTTGTACATAAAAGTGTAATAATAACAATTCAAATAAAGTAAACAGAATAAACCATTTATTAAAACACTGTGTGATAAAATAAACTTTTTGATGTAATGTTACACTAGTAAACATTCATTTTTACCTAAAACAGTTACATTACACATCCAACAAGAACTACAAAATACTCCTGTTCTTTACCACTCAATGATTGAGCACTGGGTGAGTGCAGACCTAGGTTTCTTGATTGGTTAGTGATAGAGAATGATAATGCGAAAGACAATCAAAACTCCATATGCTCTGAAGTTAAATTTTATTTACCTTGTTCACTAGCCCCAACTTAAAATTATTATATCAAATAAAGATTTCATGGATCAGCCTATCACCACCACCAAAAATAAATTAAATATTGGGAAAAAATAAAAGTTGAGTTGGTTTTTGAACTACACTCTGTTACTATAACATTCTCTTTCTCTTTTAAAACTGATCATCCATAAAGTTCTCCTCTAAGTGGAATTGCTTTTACAGCCTATTGTATGTCAGTAGGAAAATTAGAAAAGTCATTTAATTTGAAGTTCTCTCCTTTTTATAGTACTTCTAAGCAGTGACACACGCTATAGAGGTAAGAAAGACCATCTTTAATCAATTATTTTCTTAATTGTAGAAAAGATCTGAAAATAAAACTGACAAAATGACAAACTATGCCTTTGATGAGTCCCAGTGGAGCACAGATCTATCAGCTCCTATTTGACAATTAATCCACTGGGCTTTCTAGTCTTTATAAGGCACTTGGTAACAAGACCTGCCAAGGCTTGGAACAACTGCACTAAGAAAACTTTCTACCACTCTCATTTTCTGATTTTTTGGACCACCCAGTCCTGCTGGCAGAAAGAGTAGTGATTGTTCAGTACCACCCATAAGGACATACAGCAGTTGTGGAAGGAATGATTACATTCTTTCCAGACTACAATGCAGTCCTCCTGTTTGTTTTCAGCTTGACATCTAAGACAAGCATCCATCACCTGGATCCTGCAGATGGCACACATAACACACTCTGCAATACAGTTCCACATGGCTATTGTGTTCCTCTTCTTGAGAGAGCACATTTTGTTACTCCCTGACTTGGAGCCTGTGCTCCCAGAATGGATGATAGGGTGCAGAGCCCCTTGTCATCTTTCATGTTGGTCACTGCAATGGCCTGAAGTCAGCAGTGGAAACTCTGATTAGGGAAGGCAGGCAGCTATGGCAGCTCTGTGGGGCCACCTGATAGGCCACAGTGCCACCTGTGGGCAGAAGGCCAATGTAATTGTTGACTTGGCCTAGTAGATTTTCTATCTTTTCATTCTCTTTTGTCATATTCCATATATTTTCTTCTGACTTGCTTTCCATTTCTCTGATACTTTCTTTAACTGTGTCTAAACTGCTCTTACACCTATTCATTAGGCTCACAATTTTGGGGAGTTTTAAAATTTTTGTAGTATTTCTATTTGATTCCTTTAAAAAATCTTCTCTGTTATTTTTCATACTTTCCAATTATCTTCCAAAATTTTCAATCTTTTTTTATCCCCCTTGAACATACTAAGCATAGTTATTTTAAAGAATGTATCTGATATTCTACCACTGGAGTTCCTGTGTGCTTATGACCATTTTTTTAAAATCAGCTTTGTGTGTATGTGGGGAGGGGGGAATCATTGATGTTGCCTTGTTTCTTTTACATGCCTTAATATATTTCACTTTTGTACTTAATAACATATTTGAAAAGCTGTTTGTGAAAGTTAGATGAGAACTTCTCCAGAAGAGTGTTTTTCTTCTTCCTCCAGGCACCTTGGCACACCAGTACTCTTGAATCACCTTAGTCCAATTTCAGGGATGCTACCTGAATTATATGATGTTGAGTAGAAATCTATTTGAAAACTGATTTACTTTTCTCTTGGGTTCATCCTTTCTGGGTCTCAATCAAAGATCAAAGGGTTTATCAGTGGCTCCCACATTTGGTAAGCCTTGGACACCTATTTTTGTCCTCCCAGATCCATGAGACTTCTGTCTTACTCTTGCTTTGGCTTAATTAAATCTTCTCCTGGTTAGTTTTTGATATCTTCAAGGAAATTTAATAAGTAATTTCCCCAGATTTTCTGGTTGTTTTCAACAAGAGGATTTGTCCAAATTATTCCAAGAGTGATATAATTGTCACACCTTCCACTGAAACATTTTTCTGAAGTTCTATAAATGATATAGCTTCAGGATCTGTATAGAATTTCTGTTCTTGGTGCTAATAACAAGTATGAATTTGAATAAATAACCACAGCTTTTTGGGATCTCATTTTTCTTCTACATCAGGAAATTCAATTAGATGATCTTTAGAGTCCCTTAAAGGCCTAAAATTGTATTATTTCTTGGCTCAGGACTTTCCAGAAAGAAAACTGCAATACACTGAACAGAATTCTTTAAACTCATGGAACTTTAAACTGACTAAAAGTGTCAAACATGTCTGCCTCTAATTCCTGTGGGTTTTTTAGGACAATGTCCTGAGATTCAAGCCAGTGACTGATCTCAATATTCATATATCTGAAGACAAAAGAGCCCATCTGTGTCATCAGGGCCCACATAGGAGGTAGGAACCACACTAACTTTTTAGAAGAGAATTTAGTATAAGGAATTGTTAGCCAGGTAGTGGAGAATTCTAAAGGCAAGAAGGGAGTGCTAACATACCAACGGCTTTGTTGTGGCTACTGACCCTGAAGCTGAAAGATCAGAAAAAAGAGGATAAAAATTACTAAAACGCAAGAGCTCAATGGGAGGGCCCAGGGAGCTAAAACTCAGAGCTCTAAGGAGAGCTCCTGCTAATGCTGGGGCTGGGGAACTGTGAGGAGGGACCCCAGGAGCAGAAACTCTGTCAGATGTTGCTGAGGGGCCACAGTGAGGCTGGTTCTGGGAGTGCTGAAAAGGCTGCCAGGACAATCAGTGGCTGCTACTGGAACAAACTGTTACTGCACAAAGACCCCAGCAGGAGCCAGTGGGTGTCTTCTCACCAGCCTCATGGGCTCTCTACCGCCCCCTCTGGCAGAGCCTCACACAGAGCACACAGGCGGAGGGTAAATGTCACCCCAGCACAACCAGGAGATAATAACAGGGTGGGTTTAAACCGGACAAACTCTATTTTAATAATCAATGACCGTGTTTACCATCTGCACTGGATCTGACTTATTTTATTATGCTGTCACCGTAGGTTTTTGAAGTGTTAGAATAATGACCTGTAAGTATATCCCAGGAGTTTGAGTTGGGTACACTATTATCCAGCAAAACAAAGTGAACTTCCAGAGTAATCATGGGGAAAAAAATTGACCAATTTAAGAAGCAAAAGCTTCTTCTGTTTCCATTTCCAAATTCTCTATATTTTACTCTTTGACAAACTAGCCTTCACTTAGGTTGTTCAGTGACACTCATTCTATTGTCTTGCAATATACCATTAGAAAGAAATAATTGTCCCTATCTTCCAAAACTAACAAGATTTGAAACATCAATTCTCTGCACTGAGGCTCTAAGGCTTTCCACAACTCACATGCTCTAACATGAGCCTCCATCTAAACCCAGACACCCGGGGAGTCTTCCCTTGTTAACTTGTGATTAACCTGGTTACTCATAAACAAACAAGGATTCTTCAGTTTTAGTTACCTGCATCACTCTGTCCCTTTCTTTGCCACTATGGAAGAACCTACTCAAATTGTGCCAACAGTCAAATTTCATCACAATAAAATGCAATGGTGTCTAAATACTTATTATTTTCATTTTTTAGAGATGTCATCTCACTATGTTGCCCAGACTGTTCCAGAATTCTTGGGCACAAGCAATTCTCCCACCTTGACCTACTCAGCAAGCTGGGACTACAGGTACTCACCACCACACCCAGCTAAGTTATTTTTATTATGGCAGAGTTTGTGATACCAAATAATGTTTATTGTTAATCAAGCACTTAATTGAGTTTGGAAATTTTTATATTATGTTGAGACCCAACTGTAACAGTGATGTTGTTTCATAATAAATGAGTCATTCGTGTATGGTGGGGTGGGCGGAGGATGCTTGGGGCTATTCAAAACCAGCTGAAGAGAGAAGACCCCTGTGTTCTACAAATTTACACCTAAAATAATTAGCCCAGATACTAACATCCATGCAGCTAAACATACTTTCACATTTACCAGCATAGGCCAGTCAGCCATAAACCAAGACCATGCTAGCAATTGTCAAGCAGGCCTCTTCAGCTACAAACAGTGAGTTTAAGTTAAATAGAATTTATTGAAATTATTTAACTGCTCACAGATTTTATGGAAGCACCAGAAAAACAGTCTTGGGAGCAGTGCATCCAGGAATAGTGTCCAAATCACAATGGTCCCAAGGAGAGGGCAGAGATACTGAAAATCACCCTTTTGATACTAGTTCTGGCCTCTGCTCCTGGAAGTATGTCACTTCTGTCTGGAGCCCTAAGCATATCTGCCTTCACCATGGGTTCCGGACACATTTTCGTCTGATACTGTGTGATGGAGCAGCATTCAGTCACCTGGGTCTTGGTCACATCCCCTGTGCCCAAGGTGCCGATGAGACTGAAAATGTGTTTTTCTCCCTGTAAAGGAGAAAGAGCAAGTCTGGAAAGCACTGACTCCAAAGACAGGGAACTTCCAAACACAGAAATAGCATGTAAAGGACTGGCTGGCCAAAAAGAATGGAGAATATCAAAGTCATGTCTCGAAATGTGGCACTCTGCATCATAGTATCTCAGGGTGCTGAAGAAAAAAAAATGCAGCTTTTCTCTTGGAGTCAAGTCTCTGCAAGGAAAGCAGTCACTCACATCTTCCACAGGCTGCTCAAGTGCATGTGGTGAAAACTAAAGGGTGAAAACACTCCTGCAGCACCATTTTTATTTTCAAAATTCTTTGAAAAGTTTTATATGATTTACTTTTTTTGGAGTGAACAGAAAGAAAGCTATAACAGTTATCTCAACCAGAGATCAAAATCTCTATAATTCTCAAGAAGAAAGCCCTCTGCTATTGCCAGGAGAAATGATAAGTAGATAAGTATCTGCCCACCTCCTCCTAGGAGAAGCCTTACAGGAGGAGGAAAGACAGTACCATCATGTGGATAGGAGTACAGACTCTGAAGCAAGAGTGCTTGAGTTTGAATACACTCTATCTCAATTAGCAGTTTGTAGCAGATTGTATTTTTCCAAAAATGGCCACAACAATACTTCCCATTCCATGTGCTCTTCTAGAATCTTTTAGAACCTAGTTGCTCCTCCATCAAGATCTGTAGAACATTTTTCACCCTTGAATTCAGGCAGTCCTTTGTGATAGCTTTAACCAATTGAATAAAGCTGAAGTAACATTTTGTGACTTCTGAGGTTAGGTCATAAAAGTGTGATCTGTGTACTTTTACCCGGTCCTCTGAGGATACTCACTCTGGGAATCCAGCCACCCCAAAAAACCCAGAGAGGGTCTGACACAGAGGCACTGAGATCTCTCACTCATAGCCTGGCTGATCTCCCAGGAGACCCACTTGCCAGCCATGGGAGCCATCTTTCAAGTGGGTCTCTAGCCCCCAGGTGAACTGCTCCCTTGATACCACATAGAGAAGGGATCATTCATTCCCATTGATCATTGCCAAAACTGTGAGAAAAATAAACAATTGCAGTTTTTACGCCATTAAATCAGAGTGGTTTGTTAGTCGCAATAAATGACTGAAAAGTAGATGAGTAATTAATTACCTTCTTCGTACCTCAGTATCTCTGTATGTAAAATAGAGAAAACAATGGAATCTACATCATAGAGTTGTTGTTTTTTCATGGACAGGGTATTACTCTGTCTCTGAGACCAGAGTGCGGTGGCACAATCATAGTTCATTGCAGTCTCAATTTCCTGGACTCAAGTGGTTCTCCTACCTCAGCCTCCTGAGTAGCTGGCACTACAAGCATGTACCACCAGACTTAGCTAATTTTAAAAATTGTATTTTTAGTAAAGACAGGGTGTCATTAAGTTGCCCAGGCTGGTCTTGAACCCCTGACCTCAAGCCGTCTTCCTGCCTCAGCCTCCCAAAGTGCTAGAATTACAGGCATGAGCCACCAAACCCAGCCCACCTCACAAAATTTTAATGAAAATTAAATATGTTATGATATATAAAGTGCTTAGCAAATAGCCTGACATATAGTTAATACGGTATAAGTGTTATTTCAAGGAAAGGGCAAGGGTGGCTGAGATGCTGATGAAGGACATAAACAGGCAATCCAGAATCTCTTTAGACCAGTAGTGTCCAACCTTTTGGCTTCCCTGGGCTGCATCAAGGGGAATTGTCTTGGGCCATACATAAATTAAATACTATTTACTATTTATACATAATAAGACTTTTCTTTTTATATTTTTTATTATACAGTTTAGAAAAAATTGAGAATAACATAAAACTAGTGGGAAAATTTACCTTGTTTTTGTAAAACTAATCTATCAATAACTGGTTCAATGGAAGTAGTTGCAATTTTTACTGAGTTTGCAAGGTGTTTGTCAGAAATGTTTGTCGAATTTTGCTTTTCGTGTGCTTTGTAATTGGAAACAGCTGTTCACAAATGGATGTACTACCAAAAAGCAATGTCATGAATATGACATGACTGTAAACTTCAAAAATGGCACTGTGCATGAGATCATGAAGAAAATAAGTGCTAAAAATCACATTTTGCCAGATGCAGTGGCTCACACCTGTAATTCCATCACTTTGAGAGGTGAAGGCGAGGAGATTGTCTGAGCCCAGGGACTCGAGACCAGCCAGGACAACTTGGCAAAACCTTGTCTCTACAATAAGTCAAAAAATTAACTGGGTGTGGTGGAGCATGCCTGTAGTTACAACTACTTGGAAGGTTGAGGTGGAAGTGAGACAGGAGATAGCTAGAGAAAGGCCAGGCAGACAAACAGGTGGGTCCTCTGGTAACAATGTAGTGAACTCCCAGCAGGCCTCTCAGGCTCAGTTGGTAAACAAGCTCCCCGTGAGCTTCTCAAGCTAAAGCTTAAGTACTCACTGCTGGGATCAAAAAGCAACCAATCAGCTCACCATTAGGCCTCTACCTCCTGCCGATTGGTCCTTAGTACTGACCAATCAAAACAGCTACAGCTCACAGCTAGTGCTAGCCAATTGGCTTGGACTTAGATCTATATAAACACCGGTTTTCTGCCCCAGATGGACAACCCCTTAAGGTCCCTCCCACTGTGGGAGCTTTTCTGTCCTCTCAATAAATCCTGCTTTCTCACTTTCCGGCTGTCCGTGTCCCTCATTCTTCCTGCATGAGACAAGAACCTCCACCCTAAAGAGCTGTGACCTGAAGAGCTGCAGAAGATCATTGGAGCCAAAGAGCCCTGCACCCCTGAGGCTGGCTTGCCAGCCTACGGAGCAGGCTGAACCAGGAGAGTTGCTGGAAGAAAGAGAGACTCCAAAGCGGAGACAGTCCAGGGTTTAGACTTCCCAGGCCACCAAACCAGCAACATTCGCAGGGCTTGGTTTGCCAGCCCATTAGAGCCAACACTTCTGAGGCTAGGCTTACTAGCCCTTCGAGATGACCCTTTCTGGGCTTGGCTAACTGACCCATTGAGCTGATACTCTCGAAGCCCAGGCTGACCTGAAAAATTCATATCAGAAGGATCACCTGAGCACAGTAGGTCAAGGATGCAGTAGCCATAAGCATGCCACTGCACTCCAGCTTAAGTGACAGAGTGAACTCCGACTCAAAAAAAAAAATTTTGTGGAACCACATTACTAGCTATCCCGGGCTGCATGTGACCAGCAGGCCGCAGGTTGGACATGCCTGCCTTAGATGTATAGTAAAATTACATTAATTTCACATACCTGTGATGGGGCAATTTAAATTGGTAACCATCCAAATGGCAACTTTTTAAAAACACAAAACGAGTTGTACTACTTTTAATTCTTTTAAAAAAAATTTTTTTTACTTAAAATATGTGGGGTACAATTCAGGGTTAGGTATACAAATGTTCATTATGCAGGCACCCTTGTTGATGAGGTGTGCTCCCCTCCCCTGGCAGCTTCCCACTACTGCCAATTCCTTTCTTATAGTATTATGATAATTGTTCAAGGTCCGCTTATGAGTGAGAACATGTAGTACTCAGTTCTTTGTTTTTGTGATAGATCACTCAGTATTATAGACTCTAAGTCCATCCAAGTTGCTGCAAAGTTCATAATTTTGTCCTTCTTTATGGTTGCATAATATTTCATTGTGTATATGTACCACTTTTTTTTATCCAGTTTTCTTTTGATGGACAGCACAGTTGGTTCCATGTTTTTTCTATTGTGTATAATGCTGCAGTAAACATACGTGTGCTGGTATCTTTTTCATAGAGTGATCTGAGTTCTACTGGGTATATTCCCAGCAGGGGGATTGTGAGGTCGTATGGAAGGTCAATTTTTAGATCTTTTAGGAATTGCCACACTATTTTCCACTGAGGTTGTACTAGTTTACACTCCCACCAACAGTGTAGAAGTGTTCCCTTTTCCCCACATCCCCTCCAGCATCTGTTGTTTTTCGAGTAATTGAGCTGCAGAAGATCATTGGAGCCAAAGAGCCCTGCACCCCTGAGGCTGGCTTGCCAGCCTACGGAGCCAGCTGAACCAGGAGAGTTGCTGGAAGAAAGAGAGACTCCAAAGCAGAGACAGTCCAGGGGCTAGACATCCCAGGCCACCAAACCAGCAACACTCTCAGGGTTTGGTTTGCCAGCCCATTAGAGCCAACACTTCTGAGGCTAGTCTTCCTAGCCCCTCGAGATGATCATCCTGACTAGAGTTAGGTGATATCTCAGTGTGGTTTTAATTTGTATTTCTTTGAGAATTTCAGCTAGACTAACGTTGGTAGTGTCTGCCAGTTCCAATTTCCATGAGGGTATATTTTTATTAAAGAAAAAAAAATTTTAAAACAAAATAAATAATAAATAAATAAATTATTTATTCTTACCATGTGACTCATGTATTCCTATCATTTCCAAGTCAGGGCTGAGTCTAAATACCTGGTTCTGCTTTAAATCTTTCTTTCTCTTAATGAGTGACCTTAGCCAATTACCTCTGTTCTCTCCAAAAACCTAGAAGTTTCAAAAAAAAATTCAGAAAATAAAGAAAGCTGTCAAATATGATACAAATATTGGCTCTTCCTGTTATTTCAGCACGTGGTTGTTTACCAGGCGAATGACCTCTTGGAAATACCAGAAATGAGCATCAGAAAATATAACACTGCAGATCAAATATGATACAATATCCCTGGGCATCAAGATATCATAGGGAAAAGAAGCCAGGAGATGGGCCATTAGGAGGCAGCACGAAGGAAGGAAAAGACTTAGGGGGAGTAGCAAGCCTCCTAGGGTCACAGTCACATGAACTTCCATCGTCCACCAGTCATCACTGTGATGGGGCAGATTGTCTAGTGACATGGGTCCTCTCTTTTTCCCACATATCTCAAAATACCACAAGTCATTGTATTTGCATTTCTTGCTACTTTTAGAAAATTATCCCCCAAGTTGTTTTTTTCCATTTTATTATTTTCATGTATGCAGTTTTGTAATCTATATCTTCACTTCTCTTAGGGATGGCTTCATACCGGCAGCCACACACAAGCTGTAGTCTCTAAGTGCATTTGCTGTTCAGGAAAGCCCATGTGCTTTAAAGGAAATTGGCTGAAACTAGACTATTCTTCAGGGAACAGCAGTATCAGCAGTACCCAGGGTCTCGATAGAAATACAGAATTTCAGGTGCCAATTCAGACCCACCAAATTAGAATCTGCATTTTTTTTTGAGCTGGAGTCTCACTCCTCCCAGTCTGAAATGCAATGGCATGCTCACGACCACCCCAGCATCAACCTGCTGGGCTCGGGTGATCCTTCCGCCTCAGTCTTCCATGTGGCCAGAACTACAGGAGCATGCTACCATCCCCGGCTAATTTTTTTATTTATTGTAGAGATGAGGTCTTGGCAAGGTGCCCAGGCTGTTCCTGAACCCATGGACTCAGGCAATCCCTTCACCTCGGCCTCCCAAAGTGCTGGTATTACAGGCTTGAGTCATTGCGCATGGCCTAGAATCTGCATTTTTGACAATGTTAGTTTGCACATTAAAGTTGAGAATTTGGGACTTTGGAGATCTCTCTCTCTCTCTCTGTGTGTTTTTCTCTTAATCCCTCTCTCTCTTTCCTCCCTGCTTCTCTTTCCCTCTCTCCATATCTTTCTCTCTCTCTCTCTTTCACCTGCATTGGCCTTATAGTTTTATTTTTCTATGGAAATATTGAAACAATTGAGACTTGTTTTTGTTTTTCCCCATCACTTGGAGCTGATCCCTTTCATCTTTAATTCAGCCAATTTCCTTCAAAGCTAAATATTAAACAGATCTGTCTTCTGACAGCTGACCCCAAATAGGGACATGCAGTGGTCCTCGCCCCAGGGGTGAAGAACTGAGCCGACAAAGGTGGAAGAGAGACAGGATGGAGCCAGTTCCTGTCCCCCAGGGAAGCCCAAAAGTTGTGTCTAAGCCTTCACACAGCCAAACAGCCAATAGCCAAACAACCGATAGCTTCTGGAAGGCATTCTTGCAGAAATTCCTCTTTTGCCAGAGGGTGAAAGGGTTGCTAATTGATTTTGTCTGCCTTTCAGATGGACTTAGAGAGACAGAAGAGTTTGCTAACAGAGAGGAAACAATTTTAGATATAGTACTGAAGCAAACTTTTCTATGGATCTCATGTGACATAGCTTTGCATACTGGTATACTTTTTTCCACCAATCTGCCACCCTGTTAAGTGCATAGGAGCAGTAAATTTAATTAAATTGACCATCTTCTAAAAAATACATTTGTATCAAAAGTCATTATTTATTCATAACAAATGAGTATGAGCAAATCCCAAGTGTGTTGAGACACCAGTGGCCTTGACTGTCACTAAAGATATGAATAAAGATGCAAGGCCTGCAGTCTGGTGGCAGAGGAGACACCTAGTGCCCTCTTCACTGCTTCCAGGGTTTGTGCCTCAGCACAATGTGCTGTTGACCTAAAATCTGACATGCTGTATGTTTAGCCTTACCTTTTTACCCTGATATGAGACAGAGCTCTGTAATGTTATGAAAATGGCAGAAACGCCTGTTTCTGAAAAGAGATGACAATAGTTTTAAAAGACACAGAAGACTGGCCAGTCTTCTAGTCATTGTGAATGGTCAAAGTCTTTGAGAGGAAAAAAAGAAAATCACAGAAGTCAGAAAATCTGCCCATAATCCTGAATCCAAAACCTGCAGTTAGAAGAAGTTGGTGGGGGTGTACTTGCTTGTGTCATGTGAAAATGTGGAGATCCTAGGAATCTGGGTTCACAAGTCCTCTTAAGCCTTGGGATTCCACTCCTGTCTTGTTATTCTGGATTTGAATGTTATTCTTCTGATTTTTTAAAAATGAAAAGTATGGGCTTATATCCTTGCTCAACACAAGAACTTCTGGAAAAAAGAGGTAAAAACTTGAGTTCATTCTCCCTTTAGCCCAGCTTCTCCCAAGTATGATCTTAGGGATGCTTCATATGTTTGTATCACAAAGAAGAAATGAGGGATATATTGGGTTTCCTTGACCTATTTTTAAAAAATTTAAGTGATACCATAGAGTTTTGTGGACACTATGAAACTGAGGATCATTACTATATATTTAATTGAATAATGTCCTAAATGGGTGGTGAAGTATTCATGGTTGTGTGCCTCATTTCTGAAACAGATCTACTGACACTGAATAAACTCAGTGGGTAAGTAGCAAAATTATAATCCCAGAAGAAAAACTTTAAAACTGAAGGGCATACTATCTTTTGGAAGAAGACAGGGAGAAAGCAAGGGAAGGAAGGAGGAAGAGGGAGGGACAGAGGGAGGAAGGGAGATGGATAGAGGGAGGGGGAAAGAGAGAGAATGAGAATTAACCTTATTCAGAACTCCAATGTATACTCTTCTTGCTTTTAATGACATATTCTTTACATATTCCTGCTGTGTGCCTAAAATCTTTCCATGGAACAAGCAAGAATGAAAAATGTATCATTTTGATAATTACCTTTTCAAAATTAAATTTTACATGTTTTTAATCTCAAATTTATTCTTGAGTTCATAACCATCGGCCTCATAACTGCTATCAAAAAGCAAGGGCTCCTCCTAGTGATACTGCCAATCAGTGCAGGGTACTAATTCTAGGTGCATTTGTTTTCTTTGTTGCGTAACAAATTCATTATCCTTAGTAAACACGTACTGGAGATTTATCACATTCAGGGACCAATCACAGATAATGTGTATTTTAGGAAAACTGCAGTAATTCCTTCAGGCCACTAGGGGTCGTTTGACAAAATTTTCTTCCCAGTTGGAGGGAAAGGTCCTTGGTGGACCCCCCTAAAAAGCAAAAGGAGGGCCTTTCTCTCCCTAAAGTGGGATATTCATAGGGATAGAATCATACACAATATATCAATATTTCTCTTATTTTATGAGTTTTCAAAACCTCTTTAGAAGGAAAAATCAGCATGTACTCTCTCAGTATTGATGCTGGAGCCAATTACTGTACAACAGTGATGCATGTACAGAAGAAAGACTGCTTTAACTCATTATAACTGTTAGCAAAAGTGGGGGGAGTATGAAAATAAGAAAGCCCATGTCTCTTTCACTATTTCCTCTCGTGGTCAGGTATTGCTTGCCTCCTCTCTACCCTGAAAAAGAAACGTAGCTAACATCACTACTGCCCACCTCACCAAACCCTCCACTCAACTTCCAATGTACCCTCTTGTGTGAGATGAGAAGAACTGCCCCAGCTGTTCATGGGAGGAAAAAGGTGCTATTTTCTTTCCCCTTCCCTGCCTGTGTTCATATAGTAAGTGGTACCTTTCCAGGTCAAGAGCACCAGACACCATGCTTTTCTGAAGGTAATTAAGGCAACTGTATGAGATGCCATCATCATGGTTTTAATACTATTTTGCACAAGAAAGGCTGCTGGACACACCCACATAAGTATGTACATCCTGGACACTAGGACGGCCGTCAGCACAGGCCAGCACAAGGCCAGGGCGCAGCCACTGCTGGAAGGCCTCACCTTTCTTTTGATGGTATTATAAGCAGGCTCACTGGCCACCTCTTGGAAATGGCTTTGAAGGAAAACACTGTACACTGGATTTTTGTGATTGGATTTAAGTACCATAGAGCATAATACAAAAGTGACGCATCCTTCTAATTATTAAAGTTGTCATCTCCAGATTTTATTCAAAGTTTGAATTATGCTTAAACTTGCAGATTTGACTTAAAGTTGAGATGCTTTATCTCAAAAGGCAACTGGCTGTATTGTGTAGCAGGGAATCTAGTAGCAATTTGGAGTGTTCCTCTAGAAAGTGCTGTGGTCTCAAAACACAAGCCTGGCTATCTGGACAAAAAGATTGCTCTTGCCACACGGAGTGATTTCCAAAGAGGCATGTCAGTAGGTATGTCCTTCTAATGCACATCACATTGGGGTGTCAGGGTGAGTGCTGAATTTCCAGGTTGAAGCTATTCTGTGGTTCCAGCTTGCTCATTCTGGTATGTGGAGTTGAGGGGGAACCAACTTGAGCTTTAGAATGTGGACAGGGACAGGAGTTTTGCCTACAGATTACAATAGTCTGAACCTGCCAAGAGGACACCGTGGTCGCAGTTGTGGGCCCCAAGCCAGGGCCCCTACAGAGCAGGAGCCGAGTTGGGGCTTCTTCCAGAGTCCACCGCAGCTCATCCTGTGCTTGGGTGATAGACAAGCCCTTTGCTGCTCCCCTGGATCATGTAAACAAACATGTTAGGCCAAGAGGAAACTAATGAAGCTGAAGGTTAAAAGCATTTTTAAGACGGACATGAACCAGGAGTGGGAAAGGCCAGACTTTGTCTTTCACATTCATCTGCCTTCTCCTTTCAGCAGTGACACCAGGGCAGCTGGTCAAGCAGCAAGGATCTCTACAAGGACCTCTGGAGGCAGAAGGGTAGTGAGGACTTGGGCCAGGAAGGCGACCTGGGCACAGGAGGGCCAGGAAGTCAGAACCCTGTCTATAAGTCTCTTCATTCATGATGAGAAGGTTTGTACTTCCCACTGCCCATCATTTTCCTGAAGAGCTCAGAGGGCCAACCCCAAAGTCCATAGATACCTAGGTTCGTTCTTCACTTTCCCCCTAACTCCCCAGAAACTCCATCCCGGAGATGTCAGATTCTTCAGGATTCCTTTGAGCTCACCATAAACTGCCCACAGCAAGAACACCCATCCGCTTGTCTCTTGAGACAGTCTCTGGTATGCTTATGAAATGAGCACTGGAGACTTCAGTTTCGCAATCAACAATGCACCTAAAAATAGAAAAGGATGTGTTCCAAGATCATTTGGTCTTTAACAGCAAGATCAACAAAAGATGCCTTCAGGAGACTGGTCCTGATCTTGAGTCCAGTGGGACTCTGGGCTGCCTCTGAGAGCAAGGGGAGGGGGTGGCCCCTACACGCTGGTGGGGTGGGGAGGAAGGTCTGGGCAGACCATGGTGCCTGGGAACCCTGCAGACCCTGTCACCTGGGTCTAGGCAGTACTATTTAATGAGCTATCTCCTGGCAAGGCCAGGTCCATTGTCTAAATGGTTGGAAAACTTTTTATGAGGCCCAGGATGCTGGTTGCCAAGCCTCTCTTCCTCTACATTTTTCAATCCGGGGATAATTCTCTGGAAATGTAATCCGGATGTTTCTGACTCATGTATATTTAAACCCATCCCATCGTTGTTTCCAAAAGTCATTTGATGGCTATTCAGGGTGAGTCTTTTGTCTTTATTCAGTCAAGGACTCCTGTAAATTAGGCTGCCGAAAGCCAACATGGGTTGCTGTGAAGTCTGACTAGATCTGTCTTATGTTGGCTAACTTTTTTCTTACTGGCCTTATTAAATAACCTAAGAAGACAGGAGAAAGAGTCTTAACATACCATAGAGTACTCCATACCATGCTGCCATTAAGGTGGAGGGTGGAGTCCTGCCAGTAAGCATTGATGTGATGTGGAGTTTCCAGCAAGCCCACTTAGGAAGTTAGGTAGAAGAGAACAAAGCAAAAGTAGACATCCGTTGCCAGATTCATGCTGCATTGTAGAAGCACGTCCTATCCCAGCTGGTGGGTATAGAGACAGCTGAGCTTTGCTGTCCTGTCAGCAGACAACAGATCCCAAAGCATAACCCAGATTCAGTACAGGGTTTTGAAGTCACAGTGACCTGGAGTTGAGTCTATCCCCTCCTCCCATTCCCAAGGATTGTATGTATGATCTGAATGAGTTACTGGAACTCTTTGATCCCATTTCCCCCATTTTTCAAGTGGAGGCAATAATAGCTAACTCATCATGTTTACCCAGTGCTTACTGAGCATTTACTATATGCTGAATATTGTGCTAAGAACTTTGCATGCATCATTGCATTTCACCCTTACCCTTTCCTTAATTCTACAGATGTGAGAGCTGAAACTCACAGCACTCATATAGCATACAGACTAGGAACTCTGAGATGCAAACACTCCTCTTTCTGATTCTGGAGTTGTCATCCTGTTGTTGTGAGTATAAAGTGAGATGAAACATGTATAAGATAGGGCTCAGAGTAGGTAGGGGAGAGAACCGACATTTACTAAGAAGGGGCTCTGGGGTGCCATGCCCTAGACATGCTTCACTCTAGGCAGGGCTCTGGATTTTAAAAGCTCTAGCAGAGGATTACAACAGGGACATGCATGCCTCTGACTAAAGGAAAGTCCTCCAGTTCTCCTGGAAAGGTTGTCCTCTTCCACCAAGAACACAGCGTTAAGGGGATGAATATCAAATGAAAAGCAATATTTTCCAAACAAATTCTTGAAATGAATGGAGCAAAAGAGGTTTCAGACAGATCCCACCCTCTTCCTAAAGGGATGTAGATATGCCCCACTTAAGCACCAACATGCCTGGAAAATGCAAGAGGAAAAAGAATTTTCTGTTCAATGCTTTATTTGTACCAATGACAATATTTAAAACTTTTCGATACCACAGCCGTTGGCTCTATTCAAAAAGGTGGATAGTAAGTTGTGTTCTGCACCCCACCCCCACCCCCAACAAAGGATTCTAGAGGCCTACCTGTCTGTGTATTTGGCCATTCTGCCTCAATTTCCTTCATTTTGATGGAAAGAAAGTGTAGCTCTCTGTAGAGTTATGTGTGCTAAAAGTCCCTGGACTGCCCTGATTAAAAAAAGAAACATGTTTGCAGGATTGAGCTAAGATGTTGAAATAAGAATGAACACTGTGGTTACAACAGATAATAGGAGGAAGGAAAACACTGACAAGAATGAGAATGCTTTCTTTTCTTCCTCTTTACAGTTGACTTACCGAAGAGGTGAAACCCCATAACCATGTTTGTGTTATAGATGATGCAGGACATTGCTTTGAAGAGGCAGAAGTTTCCATATAGCTGGATCCACAGAGTGCACATCCATCTCTGTTTTTTTTAAGAGGAAGTGAAACACACCACAGAAGAGACAAGAAATGATTGAAATATCCTTTTCTACCCCCCAAAACCATGATTAAACATTCATTTAACCTCAGAATATAATCTTGTTAGCATCTGTGCACAACATGAATCATAATAATGGTGACAATAGGGACTTCTGAGGAACATACTCTGTGCCAGGATCTGCCCTAGCCACTCAACATAAATTATTTAATTTAATCTTCTAGGTAATTCCATTGAGAAAATTGAGACACAGGTTTTAAGCATGTTTTCCAAAGCCATGAACATAATGAGTAGGTTTGAATTCCATGTCTCTTTGACTGCAAAATCCATACTAGTCCACACCTCCCACCTCTAAAACAGCAATGACATCTGAAGAGAAAGGAACAGAAGCTGAAGGGATGGGAATTGGCGTCTTGACATGTTACATGCTTTTGCATGCCCAAGTTGGCACAATTGGTAAGCAGGTGAGCTAAGGTTTAATACAAATGAATCTGCTTCCATAGTTCACTCATGTTCCCGTAAATGGACTGGCCTCAGCACTTCATGTGAATTTTAAAAAATTGAAATGGGTATTAAAGTTAGATTTAGAAAACACCTGATACAGAAGCTAACTAAAAACATTATTAAGAATTAAACTCTAAACATTGTTACCCTGGTTATCTATTGCTGCATAACAAATTACCCCAAAGTGGCTTAACAATAAAAATTCATTATTATTATTATCATGATTTCATGGGTCAAAAATTCAGGTGGAACACAGTAGAGGGGTTTGCTTTTCTCTCTCTCTCTCTCTCTCTCCCTCTCTCTCTCTCTCTCTCTCACACACACACACACACACACACATACACACAGCTCTAAGAGACAGAAAATGAAAGTTATACAGCATCATATCTACCATACTGTTATTCAAAGCAGCCAAGGAACTATCCCAATTCAAAGAAAGACAATAAACAAACATCCTACCTCTTGATGGGAAACCATTTTTAATTCACTGCTGTTAAATTTCAAAATTGCTTAACTACATTAATATTGGCTGAATCACTGACATCAACATGGCCAGCTATACATTGAACTATTTTTATCCCCAGGCATTACCCAAATTTGTCAATAAATATTAATATTAGTCATATTATAGATATGTCATCATTTGGGCTTTCTTTACCTAGATGTGGAGATTTTAGAATATATCTTAAGGAAGGAAAAAACTATTATTTATTAATAGCTTACCTACTATCCAAAGGCAGTATGCCTATAATGTTTTATTTAGTCAACACAATTGCCTTAATGTATTTATTCCCATGTTGTGAATGAGGAAGCCAAGGCTTAAAGAAACCCAGAGTAGCTTCTAAATAACAGTATCCTTGGTGCCTCCAAATCCTTCAAACATTCAGAGTGACTCTTCTTTTAAAATTTAGATGCAACTTACTCTAGCCCACCTCACACTCCATGTGTAAGAGAAATTCAACACTTGCAGATGGGGAGCATTTGTTTCTCCTAGTAGCCCATTGTTCAAACTTTCTGTTTCTATCTAATTCTTGATCCACCAGATCTTGTCCCCTGTTACTGGTCGCTTCTTCTCATCCCATCCCACCCTAAGTGAGAATCCCAGCCCCTTTTCCACTGACTCTATAAGACTCCTGTTAGTACTAGGCTGTCTTGAATATGTGGACCTGAGTTGTCCCAAAGGTTTGAGGGGCATGGGGGAGGGATCACATCCCACCTGGCAGAGAGATAACTTTTAAATGCATAGTAGACAACACAGATTTTTAAAACACCTGGGCTCTTTCTGTCCCTGGGAATTTCTCACAGGCTGTCCATTCACTTTCACCATGAACTAAAGGCTCTAGCCATTGCCTCCAGTCTCTCAGTCTCCGGAGCTACTTATAATTTTACTTCACTTCATTCCTGGCTGCTGCTAGAAACTAATATTCCACCAATGTCTTCATGCACAGCAATTAGGTTCCTTCTATGTCCTGCCATGGCTGCTATAGAAATAGCCTGACCTGGTAGGATCTTCTTCAGTATCCAGAGGTCACCAAAATATTTTCATGCACAACGACACTTCTCTTCCTAATAATTCTACTGTTATCTTATATATATAAAAGCTTTCTGCTCTCCCTACTACACTAAGATTTAACTCAAGCCCGTCTGAACCTCAAGCGTGTGATTGTTTTTCTCTACTTCTGCCTCTGAAAACCTGAGCACAGCCACAAGACACAGTAGAGGCACCAGGGGAAGGATGATACTGCCAAAGTCCAGGCTTAGTTTCAATTAGGATGAATGTTTTTAAAATCTAAAATTCATTTAGCAAATAAAATAATCCCTGCACATAATACATATTTAATAAATTTGTGAAGTGTGAATAAATTAGTGCTAATGACTAAGGAGCCAGCTTGTTGACTAGCAGAGACAGCCTCAGCACTTAGCTTCACAGTTTGACCACTAAACCAGCAAAATAATGAGAGAAATTCAATCAGGGAGTACATGAAATTGCATTAGAATACACAAAAAACAGCTAAGGAGACCAATGAAGAGTAATCCATGGCCATAGATGGAGGTGAAAGGAAAGATAGCACAGTCTACCGAAAGTATTGTTGGTTGGGTATTTTTAAGTTGCTTTAATAAATACTTGAGAAAAGAATTGCTTTCGTAAATCTTTCAGCAACTTGCAGAGTTATTGTGAATTTGGGGAAGTCATAATGTACTAAGAGATGATCTTAAGAACTAGAAGAATGACTGTTCTTGGAATTCAGACAAAGAAATATTAAAATAAAGCAGCTTTGAATGAAGACAGAACAACCCAAGGAGGAAAACAATGGAGTAATTTAAATATATATGAAATTAAAGGCCGACACGCCTTCTCAACGAATTAGTGTTTCCTCAGCGTTCTTCCTGTGTGATGTGTCCATGCTGGAGTCTGCTGAGTGACAGCCACATGAGATGGCGGATCATGGAACTGCGGCGGAGACCACGCCCCATCTTTAGCTCTAGCAGGGGCAGGCCTTGGGTACACAGTGTGGGCTGCTTTGTGGAGGAGAAGCTTTCCCACAATGTCAATTAAGTTAAATTTGGAGGGCCCAGTCACTTTTTCCCCTAGGTCTCAGCCTGAGCCCATGGGAAACCATCTTGATCTCTAGATACTGCACATTCCTGCTCAGCAGAAATCCAAATTGGTTCTCCTGCGACATGGAGTACTGCTGAGATCACCAGACTCCTCTGACCACTTGTAAATTTAGCACTTCCCTTTTCCATGTCAACAAATCCTGGATAATTTTGTTCATCATTTCACTCTCAAAAGTAAAGGAGATCGAACAAACGAGAGTTCCTGTGGCAAACTATAATAATACAAGAGAAAACTTATCTTCATATTAAACTAAGCACATTTGGGGGGAGGATCATGTTTTCTAACTACTTTCGTATACCTTTATTTTAGAAATCTTAGTCTACTCAGAATTTTAATTTTTTTTTTTTTTTGAGTTGGAGTTTCACTCAGTCGCCCAGACTGGAGTGCAGTGGCCGCTCCCGGCCACCGCAGCCTCGACCTGCTGGGCTCCAGCGATCCTTCTGCCTCAGCCTTCCAAGTAGCTGGAATTATAGGCGTGCGCTACCACGCCCGGCTAATTTTTTTGATTTAT